>LOJH01019504.1:0-11315 GCA_001685095.1 Ellobius talpinus | reverse complement strand
CTCTCTCTCTCTCTCTCTCTCTCTCTCTCTCTCTCTCTGTGTGTGTGTGTTTGGCAGAACGTTGCTTTTTCTATATCACTATAACTTGGTTAAATAAGAGTTTAATAATTTAAGAGCATTCAAGGTAGTTTTATTTTCAAAATAATCAAAAGATCATGGTTAAATATCAACAACTTGGCTTTTTTCTCTAAGAAAGTCTGCTAATTTAAATGAAAATAAAAATGAGCACCAGGATCTAATCTGAAACAATGTGAACTTCAATTGATAAGAAATTAGTAATTCCTTATGTGTAGCCTATAAGTGAGTGGCTTGTGGCCAGCAGGGGCCATCCTTCTGGGGTAAGAATGACAGCACCACAGGCCTTTAATCCCAGAACTCAGGAGGCAGAGACAGGTAGATCTCAGTGAATTAGAGGCCAACCTGATCTATAAAGTGAGTTCCAGGACCACCAGGGCTATAACACAGAGAAGCCCTGTTTTAAAAAACAAACAGAGTAAATAGAATAATCATAAAAACAGATCTTAAAAAAAAGAAAAAAGAAAAAAAAGCAACCACAGTAATCCCAGCCCTGGCTCATACGACCAAGGGTATAGGTGGAATTAGTGAGTCAGCTTTGAGTCACTGGCTTGTAGAAAAAAGAACAAGGCACAGCAGGCTTTCCACTCATGTTTGTTAAACATCGTGAACATAGATAGCATCTCCTCGATTTCACAACTCAGTACTACTCACGGGGGACAAGATTATTCTGTTTCCTCAGTCGGCTGATTTCTGCTCTCCCCAGCTTCCAAGTTGTCTGTTTCTGGTTGGAAGGTGAACCAGAGTTAAGTCCCATTCTGAAAGTCTGAATTCCATGCCTAGCAACGCTCTTCATTCCTCTTGACTGTAATATCAAAGTTTCATTGCTTGGAAAGTTGATTTTTCAGTTTAGTGATGTTAGGAAAAAAAACAAAACACAGAGAATAGAGATCAATAGGCATCAAGGCGCATGCTAGGGAGTAGGGGCAGAATCAACGAATCAATGCAAGAGTTTAATGGAGTTTTATAGAAAGAATGGGGATAGATGGAGAATATAATTCTTTTTCTTTAAAGCATTTGTACATTAATAGATCTGTTATATTATAAATGTCTGGAGTGACTTGTGGAAGATGGAGGAAGGACTGCTTTAAGAAAATCAACATGCCTAATGACTACCTTCATGTCCAATGAGGAGCATTTGTTCCCAGGAGAGTCAATATCAAGTAAGAAATACTTCTGTCTTCAGAATTAGATAATTCATAGTTCTAAAATATGCTTCTAATCTTTTGATGAACAGCAAGTCACCAAAGTCCCATCAATACCAAGTCAACTGTCTGGCAGATACAAAGTTCTCAATGGACTTGTTATTGATTCTCTGTCAAAGCATCTAGATCAATGGTTCCTAAAAATACATGTTGTGAAGTTCTAGGCTCAATTCCCTGCACACACTCCTGGAGGCCAAGGCCAGAGGTCACTGTCAGATGTTCTCCCCTATTACTCTCTGCTCTGGTTGCTGAGATAGAGTCTCTCATTGTACCTACAGCTTACTCTTTGGGATGGGCCAATGGGTTAGCCAATGTGTCCCTACTACTGGGGCTACAGATGTGAGCCACCATGCCTGACTTTTATATGAGAGCTGCAAACACTTTACCCACTTAGACATCTATCCAGTCCTGGGTTTTGCATTCTTTAATTTTGTAGACCTGGCTGCCCTGGAACTCTCTATGTAGACCAGGCTGTCCTTAAATACAGATTTGCCTGACCCTACCTCCCAAGTGCTGGGATTAAAGGCTTAATGCCACCATGCCTGGAATTTATGGTTTTTAAAAATCTAAATTTGAAAACTCTACAAAATTTAAATTACAGTGGCTACAATCAAGATTTTTATCAGAAATAGCTATATTTATTTCTATTTTCTGAGGTTATTTTTGTGCTATAAGGGGGAGTGGGATTTGTGACAGAAACCACTTGGCTCCCAAAATCTAAATGTTAGCTATTTGGCATTTACAGAAAAATCTAGCAAGCCCTTACAATAAAAAAATGTTTATGTGTAGTAAGAATTACATTTTATATAATTTTCATGTCTTAAAATGTTCTTTTCATTTTAAACCATTTTTAACTCCCTGAGTATACAAAGCCTGACAATTTAGGAAGTAGCCTATATTCTGCCACACGTCACTAGGAGAAGAGTGCAAGTCTCCTGAGAAGAGAAAAAAAAGAATGAATACTTAACGTTCGATTTCACAAACTCAAGTATAGCTTCTAAGTATGATCTCTCAGAATCTTGGTTTCCCTAAAATGTAGAATTTCACCTACTCTTTTTCAGACATTCCTACTTTGTAACCCAGGCTGGTCTCCCGTTCTGAATCCAACTGCCTTGGTTTTCCCAGCACCGCTTATAAGCATGCACCTCCAAGCCAGGCTTAAGATCCTTCTTGAGCACAGTTGTTTTGTATTCTTTGTTTGTTTTGTTTTTTGAGACAGGGTTTCTCTGTGCAGCCCTGGCTGTCCTGGAACTCATTCTGTAGACCAGGCTGACCTCAAACTCACAGAGATCCACCTGCCTCTGCTTCTGGCTGCTGTTTCATATTCTTGCCACTTCTCCATCTTATCTGTAATCAGCCTCCCTGACCCCATCCCCCAAGGCGTAGGACCCATTGAAGGGTTCCTAGGACTTAAGCTGAGGAGACAGGATCCACTGGTAGCCAGTCTTCACTGACTAACATGTAGGATCACTGTGACTTTTGAATGGATTAACATGTGCTTAGAAGTTATAATTCCAGTCTTTTCTAAAGCTAGAAAAGAACTGCATTTGTAGGTGATGACTTACTCTGGCGGACTATTAGCAATGGCCTCATCATGACTGTTGTCCCTACCTTATCAGTAGCAATCTTATTTCTCGTTATTGAATTCACCTCCACCCTGGTCTCGATCACATGGATTTAGAAGCCTTCCTCTGCTTACATTCCAGAGATGGAGCACTGATTTGATTTCATCTCAAAGCAGAATCAATGATCCCTAAGGAGAAATTCCCTGGACTCCTTTTTCTGCAGATCCAATAAAGGAGAAAGACTTTCCCAATGGATACAGAAAAGGAAAAAANCCTGGAAATAGCACTAACACCATAAAGCCAGCAAGGAGAGGTTCTCCTTTGACCCTTGGGTCACAGTGCACCCGAAGGTGTCTCTAGACTACTCATGTAGATGATACCTGTAGGACGGAAGGGAATAAGAGTTCATGGCTATTCCAATCACTCAGACTCTCCTAATCGTTTCTCTTTAGTGATCAAAGCTAAACATAGTCACCACTACCAGTCTTTCAGGTAATAGTGAGTGTGGGGGGGTGGGGGGTGGGGGTGGTTAACTTTTCTTTTGCTCAAGTTGCACGAAGACCATTATGCAGTTTCAGTGACCCCCTTCTCCAAATCAAGCAACAGGTATGCCATGTCTCAAAGCCAGCCTCTAGGAGTAAGGTGGGGAATAATAGCATCCTAGGGGTCCTGGGTTCAACAGCTCTGGGTGACTCCAAGAAATACACAAAAGGTCTGAAACATCTTTGAAGAACTTGAACTGCATATGGAAATCTATTGTCTTAAAGAATGCGGCTTCTTTTTTAGAATGCTTAAAATAAATAATAAAATTTTTTAGCAAACTCTTTTTTCTGAATAATCTGGTTGGTTAAAACCAAAGTCCTGTAAAGTAGATTATATTTACAATAAAGTCTAATTTATTAAATTTATTTCAAAGTGAAATTATGTGTTACACACACACACACACACACCACCTCTACCTGGGCTTTAGCATACATTAGATCCCAGCAAACGATACATAGATGACGTGACAAGTGAACAATGCAAGAAGCATGCAATCAATCCCATTGCGGGAGGGAGTTTATGGGCAGCCCAAAGGCCAGTGGTGGCGGTGAGGTGGTCGCACTGACTAAAACAAGCCTCCGGAACCAAACCGGAATCGACTTCTGCTTTAGGTTGAAGTCTCTGCCTTTGCGACTTCCAGGGAAGAAGCATCAGGGACCTGGCTCCCCACGTTGCTCCCTCCTGTCTCTGCTCATAACCACTTCAAAGCCTCTCTAGAGTCTAGGAGAACTGGGCTCACAGTGCCTGAGAGTTTGAGCTGAGGCAGACTGAGTTCAAGCCAAGGCACCACCACCAGTAGCTGAGTGGAATACAGGAGTTTGCATCGGAACCTTCCTTCTGTCATCAGTTAAATGGGGAAAATCAAATTAGGTAACACTGGCAAGGCGCTTGTGTTGCTTCGTGGTACATTTAAATACTTGAGACCTGTTGTTATAGATGGCTGTTTTATGCGACAAAGGGAAAGTCAGCTCAAAACAAGAGCTAGAATTAGGCTTTGGGGTAAGCTGGTGAGCCACTACCGACAGAAGCTCGGCTCAGGAGGAAGGAATCCCAGGCTGCCTGTGGGATTGGGCTGTGCGCCCAGCACATCCCACTTAAGAACGATTCACAAACATTCACTACTTAGAAGGCCACTTTACTAATTAGCCCTGCTTTGCTAATTACACTTTACTGATTAGAAACAATGCTGATAATTCCAGGCTTGCAGTGAGTGCTCAGGAGGGTTTCTAAGAGACAGTCTGGTAATAATGGTGACTGATCTCTTTGCTGGGTTGTTGCTTTTAGGACCTTCAATAAAGTGTCATGCAAGCAATGTGAGGGAACTGGAAATCGGAGTGTTGGGTGACACAGGGGCCCTCTCTGTGTCAGTACCCGAATCCTTTCTCCATAGCTACCCTCTGGGATCAGAGGAAAACGGGCTGGTTAAGTGTAGGAAGAAGATCTTTTTAAAGCCTGAAACCTGCGGCTTGTAAACCATTTTGCTAATAGCGATCAGTAAATGCCCTGGATGTATTTTCTGTTCAGCGTTCCAGGGTTTGGGCTCATTTAATGTGCCCATGGTCTATTCATAACCATGCGATATGGGTGCAAGTCCTCCCTCTACGGTTATGACCAATGAGGCTCTGAGAGATGGAGGAAGGGATCTGCCCAAGGTCACCCAGGTCCAGCGAGGCCGCTATAACTACCCAGTCAGCAGTGAAAAGAACAGCAACCCCCAAGTCAAGTGCTCAACTTTTGTGAAGCTTTCAACCTCTAGTCCTGTCCTCCTTTTTAAATGTGTGTGTGAGAGAGAGGGGGGGGGNGAGAGAGAGAGAGAGAGAGAGAGAGAGAGCGTTAGTTGCACGCTGGCCAGGACTGTCTCGAAAAAAAATCTTTTTAAGGCACCAGATTTTAATGTAACAGTAGCAACGCCACCTGGTGTATGTACCAGGCCTTCCACAGAACACTTAAACATTTCTGGTCTGTCGTATTTCATCTTTACAAGCTGGAGTGAAACATCTCTCATTTTTCAGATGAGGAAACCGAGATTCAGAGTAGTTCGTGAGTGGCCTCCGCTGTATAGAACTAGAAAGTCAGACGAAAGCTAGGAAATCAAATTCTAATAAATCGTGGGCCTCTAAGAAGCTGGATAGAGGTAGCCAACCCCGCCAGACCGATTTGGGGCCCTTTCTCACAATACCCCAGGAGCGCTGCAGCTGCGGCCGGGGCCCAACCCCCACCCGGCCCTGTGCTAATGGGGGTAAAGCTGGCCGGCGCCATCCTGCAAGGCCAGTCTGATAATAGCCCTGATTAAATGGCGGAGCAGCCACGGGAAGGCACCGCTGCCGCCAGCGCCCGGTCCCCGCGCCGGCCTAGCAGAGACCAGCGGTGGCGGAGGCTCCGCCTCGGCGTCTGCCTCCTAGCCCAGAGCCACCGCAGCTGCAGTCTGAGGAGCACTCCCCGGCCTCTGAGCCTGGAGGAAAGGCCATGGGGCAGAGGTGACCCGGCACAGGCACCAAGACAGCGTTGTAGGGACCCCTAAACGCTGGGCTGAAAACGTCTCGGGGACCTGTCGCAGTCACCAGCCCCTAAGCTCTGGGCTCTTTGAAGTCTGGGTTTGGGACTAGGAGCAGATGCTGGGGAAGGAGAGGAGGGGACCAAGGCACCCCAGAACCCAGAACTAAGAGATGGCTCGGATGTCCATACTCTGCCTAGAAAAAGCAGATATGTGCGGCCAGCCAAACATGGCACCAACTAGTCAGTGCCTCTCTCACACCTCAGACACAGCCCAGACGGTGCCCAGTACGGGCAAGCCTTGCCTTTGCTGGGTCACTCAACCCGCACTGCCTTCCCATAAGATCGGGGCTGCAAGAATACCTTCCCGTCCTTTCAAAACCAGGGAAAATAAGGCCTAGAGAAATACAGTGACCCAGGGTCACAGGACCACAGCGGACCAAGCTGAGGACAACCTTGGCAGCGTGCCTCCTAAATTTAGGGGTAAAGGAGCCTCTGGGAAGCTGAAGAAAGGTTGCCAAGTCCGGGTGCGGCACTTGATTGGGAGGGCCCCCTTCATGAAGGCAAATGACACCACAGACAAACTAGCCTGGGCTGCTTGGGCAGTACCTGAAGTAGTACCTAGGTAGTAACTTTCAGAAAAGAAAGAATCACAAAAGCTACAGAGGCCACAGTCCACGAGTTAGCTCAAGATTCTTAAAACAAACACACGTGCTTCTGGGCTCTGAGATTATTTAGTGCCCCAGGAATATTTGTTCCATGAACCTGGGCATCTAGTAGGCTAGAGGTTGTCACTGAGGAGCCAACAGACTGGTTGCATCGACCAGGGGCGCATACTACACCTGGAAACTCCTCCTGTGCCTTGGGCAAATGACACTCAGCCATTGCAAAGCCTAGCAATACTAAGAGTGCAATGAGTAGATGCTTTTCAGGATTTATGGAAAACTAAAAGGTAACATCCCGGAAGTGTGAGTTAATGGGTGACAATCCAGTCACGAGGCTGTGGGTCTCCAGATATTCTAATAAGGTGTTCATAGTCACAGCATCTTGACTTCTGCAGGAAGCAGCCCTCCCAGCAAAGTTCCTGAGAGTTAGCACACAGAAGCCAGAGAGCTGTCTGTTTCTCAAGCTGAATTATGGCTCTTGAACACAACTTTTTGATAAGATATAATTATGTAATTTCTAAATCAAGAAAGGTATGTTGGCCAGAAGGAATGCGTGGCTTTCACTTAATAGCTGATGTGGGCAGTCTCCATATTTACAGATGTGGAAACAAAGTGCAGTTAGAGACTCTATTCCCTTTTTCTGCAAGGGCTTGAAAGTTGTTATTTTGTCCCACTGTGTTTTCAAAGTTAAGCAGTTCACACCCCTATATCCCTGGAGTTCTCATAGCAAAACTTTGATGCAAATGCCATACCTATTTTCTGCATGGATCCTTTAAAAAAGAAAAAAAAATCTTCAAGTTTATGGGGAGTGTCTGGTCCGGAATGAATGAGTGGTCACTAATGGACGGAATTCTCTGAGTCCTCTCTTAATTTACTTAAATCTTCCCTTCAATTTCTGTATGTTGTGCCTGTGTGCTTCTTATCTGTGTCCTATATTGACTTGCACTGAAGCGAGACATTTAAGATTCTGGTTGCTAAGCTTGGCACAGTAACCAGAACAAAGTAAGCACTAGGTAATATTGGCGAATGAACAAATACCGTGCCTTTTTTTGTTTACTAGATGCATAGGCATTTGCTCCCTTGCGTTTGCTTCAGTCTGTCTGAAGCCAGTTGACATTTGGCAATTGGTACCCAAGCCTTTAATGGGTGAGTTTTGTCAGCTGCTATAGCAGGGTGTGCGTGGGGGGGAGGGGGAGGCGCGGTCAAACAGTGACTTTCCCGGTGTCTTGCTAAGGTAAGTGGAAGACAACTTGGAGGGCTACTTTCTGCCACCTTAGCATCCCTAACCTCCTCATAAAGATGTGGATCTATTGTAGTTAAGCAGGTTCGAGTTCCTGCAGAATGCAAAGTGGAAAACGTGGGAGCTGCTCCTGCAGTCACCAGAAGGGCCAGTGCACAGTTGTGGCGGTAAAAGGAACTATCGGAACGGTGCAGAATTGCTTTGAGTTTAACCTAGTTACATCTTCCCAACTGGTCCCAGTCGACCGGGAAAGGGCGCAGGAAGGCAGCAGTGGCTGCTGTTCTAGATGGTACTTAAAACTTTAGTTGAAAACGCCTAGGAAACCGCAGCTTTGGGAAGACCCTTTGGCCAGTTGTCGAGACAACCATGTACACAGGCCCTAACCCACGTCCCTCTGTATCGCCAGAGAATTTGTCCATAGGATCTTCACCGAAGAGGCCCGTGAAGACACAGCTTGTGCCTGTTCCCCACCAGCCGCTGAGAGGGCGGCTCTCAGAGTGAATGCTGAATTGCAGGTACGACTCTTCCAAATGGCACATTTGTGTTGAGTCCTGGATCCACTTGTTATTGTCAGCTTCATTTCGATGAAATTCTGAACCTTCCTGACAAGCCTGGGACCAGGTGAGACCTACAAATTTAGAAGTGCCTCAAACCTCAGCAAAGAAGCAAATACTTTAATGTGATTTTAAAAACACGAAACGTTTGAAATTTTAATTTTAAATATCACCAGCCAGTATTTGGATGGTTTGGGGCCGAAGAGGCTGCACTTCGTAGAAAAAGGAGAGGAAGAGTGAAGAAGCAGGAGTGGAGTAAATATAAACTTGCGAGGTCTCAGGTCCGAAGGTGCTGCGGGACGCTGTTAGGGCAAGCAGAGGTCCGGCCCCACGAGGACATGCGTGGCCATGTAGGCTGCGTCTTCCTCAGCTGCTGGCCTCCTCAAACCCGCAGCTGAAGAAATAAATGTCCTCGCCGCAGTTCAGCCTCTGGTTCCTTATCTCTAGATCACGTGGGCCGTGGATGCCACGTCAATCTCCTCCCAGTCTACGCTGAGCAGGAACGTGACTTCCCAGGTGAATAGCGCGCTCACTCAGCCTCCCAGCCAGCACAGGGTGACTCTGCTTTGCCTTACAAAAGGGAACTGGAGGAAGTCGCCAACCAGGGTCCCCCGAAAGTCTGAATGTTTAGGGCCACATCCTGCGGGTTGAACTGGGACCCACGCTCTTGCTTCTGCGAACCACGCGAGTTCGAGACTATCTAACGCTGACCGTGTGCTTGGGCACCAACCCAGGCCCCGGCAGCACAGACTGGGACCTCTCCTAGCCAGCTGCAGAGCGCTGCCTACCCAGCTCTAGCAGCGCAAAGCTCCCGCATCACAGGGAACGAGCCTCAAAGGCCTTTTAGGACTGTGGTCGCTTAGCTCCCCGCACTGTTCGAGGCGGTTTTCCTCCTCTGTAAACCAAGTTTATTGATCTAAAGGCGCGGTTGCCTTTGACTGTCGTTTTTATAGATTCTACCCGGCAGAACTGGAAGGAAGATCAGGACAAGACTTCGGGCCATTTTCGGAAGTAGTTGCCTGTTTGCTGAGAAACGGATGTCCCTATTGTCCTTGGCTTCTGCCTCCCAACCCCAGTTGCTTAGTACCTCTGCTTGGTACCTGGTCCAACGCCCAGGCTCAGCTCTTGTCATTAGCGCCTGCGATCTGTCAGCTAGACCTGTGCGGCATCTGCCTCAATAGCTTCCGGCAAAACGTTCAGGCAGCGTTCATTAAGTCAGGGACCTTGGCAGAATGCGGGTGGCCGATCACTCCCTGGAGAGTTTTGCTTCTGAGTTCTAGGGAGTTACAAAACAGAATTTTCTAAAATGCATATCTTACATTAGGGGGCATTGGCCGGTCCTTCTAGATAATATCAAAATCTTAGATGTCTCTATCAGTTCTGAAGCGTAAACGTCTGTGGTAATCCCAGCACCTTTATGTGGTCCCAGTCTTCTGTGTAAATTTCAGAACTATTTTATGTCTCTGCGATTAAGAGTATGCAGCTCAAAATCAAATAATTAAAATCCTGCATTGTTTTGCTTATGCGGAGTAATAATCGATGTTACTTATTGTTGGGTGTTTTACACACACTGCGGATTTTATTAACTCACAGAGCGATAGGAGTATTAGTCCCACTGTAAGGTAAAGGATGAAACAGAGGCTTCGAACAGTTTGGGAAGCCTTCAAAACACCAGCAGAAACACATGTTAAAACAAGACTCGAAGCTTTCTTCAAGTCCAATGCCTTCTCCAGTATCGGAAAGCAGCCTGAACACACAGCCTGTCATCAGCCTGGGCAGGGTCACTGGAAGTGTTAATGTGATTGCTTTGTTCTAGCTCCGTGGGTGGTTTTATGTGTTAACCCTTGCTCCCCGAGGGTTTTGAAGGGACCTCAGAACTAGTTCCTCTTGGCTCCCAGGGTGGAAGGTTTGAATTACCCCATGGCTGCAACTTGCCAATAGCACTGGCTCCCCATCTTATAGCAACACATTGGCTTGCAAAGGCAGTGAATTCCGAGGAGGAACAGTTTACCAGGACAATATCCCTGCAGCATTGTTCACTGTGGTGATGTTTTCAACACCGACAAGATGCTTGGCTAAGGGACACCCAAGTGACTCTGGCGCCTGGATTTGTTTAAGTGTTTATTTCAATTCCTCTAGTTTGCTCTCTCCTCCCAATTGTTCAGTCTCTCCTGATTTTGCATGATTTCTTGCCCACAAAAGTTCCAGAACTGGGCTTAGGTGGAGTCTGTAAGATTGGCAACAAAGCTCAATTGTTGGACAATTGTTGGACAATTCAGCTTTCCCGTGCTCTGTCAGTTTCTCTGAAACGTATCTATCTCCCAGGGTGCCAGCCATTCCAACTATAAGCTAAGTCATTAAAATAATAAAAGATAGTACCTCCCCTTATATAAGATAAAAAAGGAAGTTTTATCAATTGAGATATAGTGATACAGCAAGTTATTGAAAACTAGATACAGCAAACAAAACCTGCAGCATTAGTTGAAGTATTATATCAAAGTCTATATTAACCTCTTCCTCTCCCAAAAAACCTTGCTTCTTGGAAAAAAAATCCATCTGCCTTGACAAACTCTAAAAATTCAGACAAGAAGCAAGACAATGTGAACCTTACAATAAAAAGAAAATGTTACCTTGATTAGGATAATTTATATAAGACCAGGAGAGATGGCTCAGCAACCTAAAGCATTTGCTGTTCTTCTAGAGGGGCTGGAAGAGTTCACCCCCAGCACCCACATGGAGGGTGTAATTCCAGTTCCAGGGCATCTGATAACTCTTTTCTGGCTTCCACTTGCATGCACGCATGTGGTACTGAGGCACATACGTCACAAACACATTAGTAAATAATAAAAAAAAATGTAAAATGTGTTGTATGCAGGGAGACCCATGTATCTCCAAAGCCTGCTGCCATCTGGCCTTAGTCCTGTTATGAATGCCTCCATAGCCAGAGCTAGCCTGGGTTGATCAGGACCTGGACT
>LOJH01019503.1:0-21192 GCA_001685095.1 Ellobius talpinus | reverse complement strand
TGTGATTTTCTTTGGGACATGCCGGCTGTGGGGTACTGGGCAAGACAGAAACCCAACAAGCCTGCCCTTCATGTTACACACCAGTACATGGTGTCTCATCGTCAAAGAAACTCAGTATAGGGCCCTAAGGTCGTTTGCTCATACCTGCTCCCTACATTTCAATATGAACACATGAAAGACTGGAGATTAAGTTGTACAAACTTGGATTCTCTGCTTCCCTGAGTCTTAGCTCAAAACAACCTTATCAGAATGACTGCATGATAATCAGCTTCAAGTAAGACATTTTACTCTTCAGGGACATTCTCTCCTCTTAGAAGGAAACTTGCATATTCCCGATGTGGGAGGCCCCTCTATGTGCTGTGATTACCATTAATGAATAAAGAAACTGCCTTGGCCTGTTGATAGGGCAGAACTTAGGTAGGTGGGGGAAACTGGACTGAATGCTGGGAGGAAGAAGTCAGAGAGTGAGAAAGACGCCATGAAGCCACCAGAGACAGATGCTGGGAATTTTACCCAGTAAGCCATTGTCATATGGCGATACACAGATTAATGGAGATGAGTTAAATTAATATAAAAGTTAGCCAATAGGAAGTTAGAGCTAATAGGCCAAGCAAGCAGTGTTTTAATTAATATAGTTTCTGTGTGATTATTTCAGGTCAAAGCTAGCTGGGCAGCCAGGAACGAATAAGCAGCTCTCTTTTCCAATATATTCCTCTACCTAGCAATACTAAATCCCTTCCTCTCTGTAATTTCTTCATCTGCTTTCCTAGCACCAATACTTGTGGGTAAAACTGTCGCAATTACATTTGCCACCAGGGACCCCAGCTCTACCCTATAGTCTTTCTCTCTACTCAGGTTCCAAATTCCTATGTCTCAACTTTGCCATGCTGGGCTCTCAGCCTGACATTCTTTGACGAGCAAAACATACTGGCTTCTGGTCCCATATTCTCCTAAGAAATTGCTATTCAGAACATGTACAAACTGACCTTATTAAATATTTCAAATATCTAGTATGCAGCAAAATGAAGGCGGAGTGCCAATTCTGAACAATCAGAAACAGTATTTCTGAGAAAAATCACACATCTCTTACTTTCTGTCTGAGGTCGGTTTTACACTTAGAGGGGGTTTAGCTTACTCCCAGGTCCAAACCAACAAAGTTGGAACTGCGACAGCTGTGAGCCCTTCTGACACATCTGAAGTAGTCCTGTGGGGAAGCCCCCATCAGGCTTCCGTTCTGGCCTTGACCTTCTAGCTCTCCCATTACGTATGTTACCTTCACCTTGTTGCGTGTGTTATCAGAACAGAAAGATTCATTTTCTGTTCATGGAATAACTTGCAGAGAAAGAAGTCTGTGGCGCATATGTACTCTGAGGGCGGTCTAGAACCCTCATCTTAGCTTCATAGGGATCACCTAGTGAGCACCTACATGCTTATTTATAAAGCTAAAAATATAAACTAGCACTTAAGACGCAAAGGTCTCAGTTCGATGCTGGGTTCTGTCTGCTTTGTTACCCTAAACTTCTCTTTTTTTCTTTGTTCTCCATACTGGAGAAGGATTGAAACTCCTAAAAGGAAGTGGAAAAGGCATACTCCACAAGGGATTACCAAAGACTGCAGATCATGGCAACCCTTCACTGTCGGGAGGTGGGGGGAGGGGGAGGAAAAACAACTTTTTCAAAAGAGAAAATGATACATGTACTGAAATAACTTATCAACTGATTAAACACCAAGATAAGGTACATGATTCTTCAATCCCACTAGCAAACCCACCGCTAGCCAGCTCCGCACTGTTCTCTTACAGGCCTTTCAATATTCCTTCAACAGAGGCTTCTAAGGTTTCTATAATACTTTGTTTGAGCCTGAGCCCAAATCAACAAAGTCCTCTCTTGTAGCCCCCACCTCTCAAGGCAAGTCCTGTGGGAGTTCAAGGCCTGACAGCCAGATGTGGGCCTGACACAGAAAACACAGTGCGAGCTGCAAAGCCCACACAGAGGAACGTCTGTGACCTCAGAGAATCAAGCAGGTACCTGTCTATGCCAGCTGTGTTCTCCTGGAGCTGGGAACTCGAGCAAGTCACCCCAAGTCACAGCTGCCGCAAGTCCTTAGCCAAACAAGCAAAAGTCAATGGCACCTTTGAGAGACGCAGGTTGCACGCCAAAGATAAAGCGATGTGACTGAGCAGGATCGGCTTTCAAGAGCAGCTTCGCATAGCCACAGCAAAGGAGTTTTGACGCTCACTGTGGACCCAAGTCTTCCAAGTCAGTTCTGCACGATCAGTCTTCTTGACCCCTTTGAAAGGCAGGAGAATTAATACGTGACCATCAGAGCATGGTAATAAACGGCATCTCTCTCCATGGTTCGGAGTCAGTAAAGGACAGAGATGGAAATGTCAGCATAAACCCTAAGTCCCCAACTTGTGTCCCAAGGTTTCTTAGAGTCAAGTGTGGTAGTAGCACCTGGAATGCAAGCATTGAGGTGGCTGAGGCAGGAGGACCAGAAGTTTGAGGCCATCCTAGGCTACGTAGAAGCCTGACTCTAATTTATAAAAGGTTCTTGATTGTTCTTCTACTCTTTGTTTGTTAGAGGGGGGTTTAGGGTTTGGTTTTGATTTCTAGGGTTTTGTTGTTTGTTTTTTGAGACCAGGCCCTACTCTGTAGCCCAGGCTGGCCTCGAACTGACAGCAATCTTCCTGCCTCAGCCTCATGAGAGCTGTAATTGTGCCTGACCTTATTACTTCTAGTAAGTGATTTCAAGATTCATCATGAGGGAATCAGATTATTTGCATTGTTTTTCAAATCAGCCTAGGAATTTGGTTCTTTCATGATGGGTTGCCCAAGGATCCAGACTAATTAATCTTCTCAAATATCCTATCATTTTGTTTTAAATTCTAGTCACCATGGGACACATGGGATCTTATTTTTTTACAGCATCATCAAAGTATCTGGATAGTTTAAGTATGATGTGGTGGATTGTCCAAACGAACTACTTAGATCCCCAATGGACTGTGGGAGCTGGCACATACAAAAGAAATACATGTATCAGGAAGAGCCACTACCTTGCTCCAACGTAAGTCAGGGTAGATTGCAAACCTTATGTCCTTCACACACCCTCATCACACCACACACCCTTGCATATACACTCACTCCTGCATACACACACATGGGCACACACACACACATGGACACACATACAATCTTTCCCTCCACATACCTTCCCAGCCAGACACAAGGATCTCTACAGGCTAGCGGACATATGATTCAGTTAACATGTCTAAGAATAAATACACAGTTCTGTTGACTACTTCAAAACAATTCCGAGTAGTAGTCACAGTAGCTGCTTACACTGCTGCAGGCTCAGACCTGGCTAATACATTTTGTATCTAAATAAGGCACATTCCTCGGAGATTCCTATTTTAATTAGCATCTTTTATCCCCCCCCCGAGTAGGGACTGGCTAATTTTTCTATCATGAGTTATATTTACATCTGGAGCCACGCCTCCACAATTGAGTCATCCAGGAGTCATTCCAGCCACAGCTTCTATCAGCAACCTGTACAGTTTTGCCTGGTGACAGGGAAACCAGGGACCTTCCCAGGCCTCCTGCTGTGTGGATGATGGGAAAACACAACAACATGAGATGCAAAGTGATAGAAATTATAGAAGAGGGGAAAAAAGGATCTACATGCCCTTAGGTACAACTCACTAACAAAGCGCATGCTTATCTTGCTAGAGGTCCTGAGTTCAAACCCAGCTCTAAGTCAGATACAGTGGTGGTGGCCTGGAGTCCCAGATACTTGGCAGGCTCAGTTCTGAGGAGCATTCGAAGCCATGAACTCAAGACCAGCCTGGACAACAGTGTGAGTCTCTATTACACAAGAACAACAAAATACTTGTAGCTTAAACACACGAGCGCGCGCGCACGCGCACACACACACACACACTACTCTCTATATAGCCCAGATCTCTTTCCTTTTCTTCCTCAAGTAATTCTCAATATTTTATTGGACTTTTATCTAAATAAAAATAGCAAAGTATAGGCATTTCCCTTTAATATACCTGAATTTTTATCTCTACACAAACTTCCAGTTTCAACCCCCTATCCTGCCATGCAGTATCGAAGTTGTTTAAATTCTTGGGACCTTGCAGTAGGAATGGAGATGCTCTCATATCTCTTAATCTAGAAAGCTGCATGAAGGATGAGGTCAATAATGCAAAGGCCTGACCATCTCTGCCTGTCCCACGGGAGCACCTCCCACTCCTGCCTTCAAGAACAAGATTATCTGAACCATTCTATCGACACCCCATGTTCAATGAACACACTTGTGAAATACCAGCTCTTCGCCTTCCCTGTTGGTAAATGGATACCTCGTGCGTGTACAGAACACTCAGACACGAATACGGTCACTCGTAAGAACAGCGGCACTGACATCAGGGAGTCACATAATAGACAACATGCTCCAGAGCACAGAACTATTTTCCACATATTCATTTACCAACTTCCTCCATGCCAATTTCTCAAGGCAGCCAGGAACATCTGTGACCCACAGGCTTCATGTTTCCTTTAATGGGGTACTTATTGTTTTCAAATAAATGTCCCCAGTGTGGACGCTCTCGGTGGAGAACAGAAGTGGGTAGAGGAATAGCAAGCCTAGCCTATCACTCTAATGTCTAAAATGTCACACTTGAAAAGTTGACAGGAAGATGAGATGCGTATAATAGTCAATGTAAATTTTTTAACAAGTGTTAAAGTGCCTGTTTGAATTACAAAAGTATCGATTATGAAACTTCTGCCTCCTTCCCCCACCCCCAAAATTACCACTTTCTTATAATAGGGAGTGTTATAATACGTTACTCCTTAAAATGGAGTAATTTTCCTCCACACTCCACATACACAGACAACACTAACACAGACTTTCCAGGCACTCCTGGTGCTTGCGGGACACCGACTCTGGTCTTGATACAAAGTATTTTCTGTGTTAAAGGGCTCTTTAATTTTGTTGCCCTTATTCGCTATCTTTTTTTAGGGCTTTAAAATGAGGTGTTTTAACAGCGCCACCTTGTGGTTCTGAGCTATTTCAAATTTATACAACCAGCATAGCTTCCTTCTCAGGAATCTAGTTCTTTGAAACTTCGCTTTCACTTTGTTATTGTTGTTGCTTCTTTCCTTCCAGTTAATATTCAACAGTCACTCTTTGTCATTAGTGCTACTGAGGATAATGACTTCATTCGAATAAAATAGACCCTTAAAAATAAAAGAACTAATTTTTTAAAAGTCCTAATATAAGGACAGTAGCACCTGCACACTTAGGGATATGCCCCTTGCCAAGCAAGGGGCCAGGGTGAAGGTACAGAGTAGAGAGAGATAAAGACACCATGGGGGAGAGCAGGGCTACCGATGGGGGATCAGCTGAAAGCATTCCAGCTAAAGTTCCTTTTACATCTGCCACGGTTTTCTGGCTGGAGCTGCTTTGAAAGCCAAAGAGCTCAGAATGTCAGGCAACTGATTCTAAGGCACAAAGAGGGGAATATTAACGCCATTGATATTCTCCTCACAGCAGCGGGAACAGCAGCCAGGTGCTAAACGAACTGGTTTCTTATGAAGAAATAATCAAATATCCTTCCTTCTTCCCCTCTCATTTCTGCAGCCTTGCACAACTCCCAGCCTCCCTTTCTCTGGGGAATAAGAGTGCTCCCTGGGAAGAAGAATGGTGTGAACTCTTCCCCCTTCCCACCCAAAAGTCACTTCAATTCCAGAGTTTTTCTGATCCACCGGAAACTCAGTCCAGAGATGGGCATGGGCATGGATAGTCGAGCATTGAGACAGGCAATTTTGTGTATCATTTTTTTGAGATTTAGAACATTAAATCTACAGAAAGCCCTTAAGTCCTTGGCTCTTAGAAATCTGAAACAGACCAGGAGGTGAACTCACAGGGTAGAAATGAAAGAGGAGAAGATGGAGGCTTGGGGAAGCAGTGGCAAGAGAATATTCAGTCACTTGTCTGTTCAGCAGCACCCAGGCCGCTGCAGGGCCGTCCCTGAGTGGAGGCCTTGGAAGAAGGTGACCTGCTTTAAAGGGTGAGCTGAGTTACACTCATAATTATGTGCATGCATGCGTGCACACAAGCCCAAGGGCAAATATCCAGCTGTTGGCATACATATTGGGTTTCGTCTAAAGCCCTACACTTGACCTTCTCTGGAAAAAAAATAATTGCTTTTTACTTTCTCAAACCTGGACAAGATAGCCACAATGGGGGCATAGGATTAAGCACTTGAACGCAATTTGGAGAAGGTGTTTAACAGAAGCAACAGCTCGCCTTGACAGAGGACAGTTGAGGAAATCACGTGCTTGAACATGATGAGGATGAGATAGTGGATGAGCCACAGGACATCCTGAGTGCGCCATAGAAATTGCAAAAAAAAGAAAAAAGAAAAAGAAGTGTCATCCCATGAGTGAAGGTTCTGGAAGTTTTCCAAGTCTGTCAACTGTCCCAGCTGGGCTTTCCGGGTCTGACAGACTCCCAGCCAGACAGGCAGAACTATGACTTAGAAGCAAATTCCTGTTCCTTCCTGGTGACCCTGCTTTACTTTCCAGTAAAGCCCCCCATGTGGTACAATTGTTCCTTTATCTGCACAGGAAGGGAATTTGTGATTCCTTCTGGAAACTGGAGAGTGCAAGGCCCACTCTCCTGGATGCTGGCTCAGAGTCTGAGGACACTCAGGCCTGGAAGGAAGCCCAGTCCTGTGGAGACAGACCGCCATGCAATAGCGGCTCTCGCCATCAGGCTGGATAAAGATTTTAATTCTTTAAGATCCGAGAGCCTCACAGTGATCACCAAGCAGAACTTGCCATGTGCTCCTATGAAACTTGGGCCAGCAAAAGGTGACCCACTGGCCAAAATCGGGCCCTCACCTGTGTTTACAACTGAGTCGTTTTCAGGAATGTGTGTCTGTGCTCATTACTTTAGTTTCCTGTACTCTGATTTCACTCCACGGCAGAGGTGAGGAGCTGCACCAGAATGCCTGTGCCTGCAAAGCCTACGTTGTTTACTCTGGGCCTCCGCAGGAAAAGCATGCTGACCTCCAGTTCAACAGAGAGGCCATTCAGGAAAGGCGGTGTGGTGTCCTGAAGGACCCTGGGAAGGGACTCAATGGACTGAATTCTGGCTCTGCCTCCAGCAGAAACCAGCTCGCGAATAACCAAATGTCTCTTCCGGTAGCACATCATACAAAAATTCTATGAATTGAGCTTTCAATGCCAAATTGATTGCCTGATACTTTTCATTTTCAAAAAAAACCTCATCTTCCCACTGTGACTCAAACATTGAATATTTAAAATAATTGCACTTGAATTGATACCTTGTACTTATAAAACATAAATAAATATGGAAAGATAAAGAGACAGTTCCTTGGTTGTGAGCACTATCTGCTCTTTGAGAAAACAAAAGTTTGGTTCCTAGCAGGCATCCATGTAGGAAAGCCTACAACATCTATGACTCCAGCTTCAGGGGATCTGATCCCTCCTCTGGCTTCCACGGGTACAGACACACACATATACATATAAATAATTTTTTAAAAAGAAAGATATATATGCACACATAGGTCTAGAGACACTCATACACAGACACCCTGAAGTACTCAGAGCCCCCTGATACACCCACACTTCATGCACTGTCCCTCTACAGAGACACACGTGTCTTCTGGGGCCTCACCATCTGTGGCGCTACGATCAAAACATCACTATTCAGTTACCAGCTAAGCACAGCTGTAGAATTACGGAGACGCGTTTTTACAAAACCAAGTGATTGTCTGAGTCTGCCTCCCAACTGAAGAGAGGGAAAGTCGAATTCACAGAACAATTCATACTGCATCGTGCATTTATACACAACGCACTGGGCACTGTCCTGTTTACTTGGCTTTCATACCATCTTTATTTAGTGTCTACTTTATAAGACTTGCAAATAGTTTCCAAACATCTCTAAACTTAAGGGGGACAAAATGTAACTGAGTGGAGCTGATTTAAATTAGGTTAGTCTGGGTTCTTCCCAGAAGCAGAGCCTGAAACAAGACGATTTATTTTGGGAACCAATTTGAAGAAACAAGTAGAGAACTAGAAATTCAAACAGGGAATGGGGTAGCGGGGGAGCCAAGCACAGGGTCCCTAACTGAGCTGGTCGCTAGATGTGGACAACCGAGGCTCCTTCCTCCCGGGCTCCTATGCCATCTTGCCCAACCAAACACCATCTCTTAGAATAGTATGACTATGGCAGTCCTTTACTATAACACATGCTAATAAATTCCCTTCGTTTATTGGCTTAAGCAGAACACTTTAGTGCTTTCAGATCAACGCTTTTGATGAAAATGAAAACACAGACTTTCTTCCATTGCATAGCGAGCAATGAATGGAGGCTAACCTAAGAGACTCCTTCAAAACGTGAGCAGTGCCATCGAGGTGTTCCAACAGACCAACAGGAGCTTTCAAGGAAAGAACAAAGAAGGAAAAGTGAGATGCCTTTGTACAAAGACTGGAGTGCCTGTGAGAAAAGAGAGATCAGAAAGGCTTAAATATGCATATATGGGGATGTGAGCAGCCAGGAGGTTGATGGGAAAGACAGGCCCTAGGTCACCGGACTCTGGAGCCTATGTTAAGAATATTGTGCTCCATCCATTGGCATCAGCGGTCCAGGGAGAGTGGAAAAGAAATGAGAGTTATTGTTTCACTCTTTAAAAAGATAAAAAACATCATGGTGTTTAGGTCATCTCAGAGGAGTTTTAAAAGCAAACTCAAGTTCACTCCTTTTTGTTGTTGCTTTTTTGTGTTTTGTTTGGTGATAGTGGTGTGTGTGTGTGTGTGTGTGTGTGTGTATAGCATATGCAATGCATGTGTGCATGCAGGTGTACTCACCTGTGCCTGAGTTTGTAGAGGTCAGCGGCTGGCTTCAGGTATCTCCTTCTTAGCCCTCCTCCTTTAGTTTCTAGACAGGTCTCTTACTGAACTTGGAGCTCTCTGCTTCAGGTAGATTAGCTTGGTCAGCAAGCCCCTATGACAAGCCCGTTTCTGTCTCCTCCTACATCTACTTCCTGGATTATGGTTTGTACACCAACAAGCCTGACTTTTGTATAGGTGCTGGGGATCAGAACTCAGTTCCTAATGTTCGCACAGCAATACGTTATCAAGGGAGCCATCTCCCCAGCTCAAGTGTGTGTATTTTGATGATCCCAAGATGAGAGTAGATCAAGTCTGTCAAAGATTTAAATTCACAAAACATATAACAACCTGAATTTCTGTACACATACAGAGAAATATGGCTAACTTTAGCGCACGGCTAAACAAAAACCACAGCCAGGCTGCATCCACCAGAGACTTCTGTGCAAGCATGGGTCTGTTATTTATTATTTCATATTCCCCATGCATTACAATGCCAGCTAGAAATAATTTAAACCATTGGCCACTGCCATTGGCCCTTTAGCTCTGTGAGGCACTGTGATAACTCAAGAAGACTAACACCAAAACTCAACCCAGAAATTTCGACTTTCCCCACTCTGTTGAGAGGAAAATCAATCATCTTGGTATCTTGAGAACATGAATAATGAGTATGCAATAAGCAAAGCTGACTTTCTCAGCTTACATATGGCAAAACAAATTAATTCAAAGATCCTTTCAAAATGTTAACCAAGAAACAAGAGACAGACATGTCAGTGGAGGCATAAGATAAGGCTAGGACAATTATGGGACAGGGACAGCAGACACAGAGACAAAGGGAGGCTTAAGTATCTATGCACTCCTGGGACCTCCATCTCCGTGTTTCCTGGAAAATACCCTCACGCCCACTCTGCTAGCCACAAGCCTGCTGTTGGTGATGATTAGCCAGGAAGGTGACCCACTTCTAAACAGTGCTACAGTAAGCGCCCAAGAGCACATGTGTCCTTGCATGCTGAGTTCTGTGCCATTAGATATGTACCCAGGAGAATGACAGTTGGGTCATGGGACTGCAAAGATGGCTCAGCACTGCTCTGCAAAGGACCTGGGCTCTGTTCATAGCACCCACATAGCTCGTCACCACTGACTGCTGTTCTAGCTCCAGAAGTTTCTGAATCCCTCTTTTGGCTTCCAGGGACACCAGGCATGCACACGGTGCATTTACATACTTGCAAGCAAACACTCATGCTCTAAAATAATATTGGATAACTCTCAAAAGACGTAAAGACGGCTGGATTATAGAGTGGTTCTATCTCTGGCTGAGGGGCGTCTATATTGCTTTTCATAATGGCTGTACTGGCTTACAATTCTGCCAGCAATGTCTGACGTTCCCTTTCTTCATATCCTGACCAGAGCTCCATACTTTTCTCCTTCTGGGTAAAAGCCATTGTAGTGGGGATGAGGGGCTATCTCACTGTGGTTTTTTATTTGTGTTGCTTCAATGATTGCTTTTTATATGCTTGGTGGTATGTTAGGTATTATCTTTTGATAAATGATTATTTGGATCATTTGTGGGGATTTCTTTTTATTATTATTTCTTAAAGAATGGACTTGGAGACACAAAACCCATATGGAACTATGACTATCAGTCAAAATATTCTAAAATAAATTGTATGCTATACTGATGAATGTCTTTCCTTTTCAGTGTGTTAAATATCAATATCTGACTATGGAGATGATATTTTTTTCTCTGTAGATACTATGCTGGTTCACAGGCTAGGTCATTGATTTCTTCCCAGTCAGAAATGCTTTTCTTGGGAGATGCAGAGAAGACACCAAGTGCAGGGATTTGGGTGGGGCATGAATAGGTGGCACTTTTGGGGGCAGTGGGCCTTTAAAGGACAAGGGAGTAAGTCAAAGGATGGCAGATGTGCTTCCAAACTTTAAAGACATTTTCAGGGCAAAAGAAAGGCAAAGAAAACAGACATAACCTGGGAGACGTTAACTCCTCCCCAGCGTGTGTGCTTCTCCTGGGTGTGAGGGTCTAAATTAGTCCACTGTTTACCTGCCTTGTGATTTGACTAAACGGTAATGTGACTTAGAAATCTGTCTTCACAGAAAGCCTCTTTTCAGCCCAGCCTCAACCAGGCAATGACAGGGCTTTCGACTGTGGTGTACCAAATCCCAATTTTAATCCAGGAGCAGATGTGCCTGTGACTGTGAGGAAAATCCCAGTGTCCTGTGCCTGGGTCCCATTAGTTCCAGGCCACATTTCCTAGTTGAGGCAAGAATCAAGAAAAGAGACTTAGCACCTTTGGGTCTCCTGAGGAGAAGTCAGCTTCAGGGTGGGATTTATTGACATGCAGATCCTCCCCCAATCAAATACAGAAGCATAAAAATAACTGGGGGTTGCGGGGAGGACTTTGGCCTCAGGGAACAGAAGAATGGAGGTTGCAATAGATAAGGAATTCTCCAAAGGTCTGGTTGTTTACAAGCTTTTATTTTGTAAAGGTGGGGGGCGGGGAGTCTTTTGTTTTGCAACAGGACTATCAGTGAATGCCAAAACCCATTAGAAACTACAAGAGTGTAGAACAGGACCTCTGGAGATGTGTCACCTTGGGGGACAGGAGGAAAAGCAGTCATAGTCACTTGCTTTTAGCACTGAGACAAAATACTGGCGAACATCAGCTAAGGGAGGGAAGGGTTATTTTGCTTAATGTGTCAGTGCAGCAGTTTTAGTCTGCAGTTAGCCAGCTCTATCATCGCGGCCTGAGGAGGGAATGTTCATGTTAGCAGGAATAGGTGGTAGGAGCTGCTCGCTTCACAGCCGTCAAGAAGCTAAAACGCAAATGTAAACAAACCAGGCAGTGGTGGTGCATGCCTTTAATCCCAGCACTCAGAGAGGCAGATCTCTGTGAGTTTGAGGCCAGCCTGGTTTACAGAGTGAGTTCCAGGACAGCAAGGCTACACAGGGAAACCCTGTCTCAAAAAAAAAGAAAGAAAAACAGAAAAACAGAGAAGAATCGTGGGACAAGATACTTCCTTCAAAGACCTGTGCCTTCATAGCCCATTCAGAGATGAGGTCATCAAAGATGGACCCACATCTGAGGCTGAAGTTTAAGAGCTCCTGTTCAGTCATCTCTCAGTCTGTGGAATAGAATCAGGGCTCCAGCGCCTGTGCCTGTAGAGGCATCTCCTACTCAAACAGTAACAGCAGACACTCCGACAGCTAACACTTGCTGGACGCTTACCTGTGACAGGCTTGCCACTTTGCAGCTTTTAACTAACTGAATCCTTCTCATAACAGCATAAAGAAGCTGCTGTGACGCTCTTGCTGTTAGGGATCTGAGGATCAAAGAAACAAAGTACACAGTGCCATGGCCAGGAATTAGCATCTGCAAGATCAGCTGCTTCAACCACTTTCCCTGTTTGCTCTCCTCTCTTTCTGTGATAAAATTTGCCGTGGTTCTACTACAGGGCTGCATATGGCAAACACACTTGCTAACTGGTTTTGCTCTCTTGTTGCTGTGAGAAAACACCAACTACGGTCAAGCCGAGGAAATGGTTTCTTTGACTTACAACTTACAATCCTCATGGAAGGAAGTCACGATGGGCAGAGACCATGCCCATGCCAGAACACTGCTTCCTGGCTGCCTGCGCATGGACTGTCCCATTTGCTTTCTTATACACCCTGAGACCAACTGCCAAGAGCTGGCCCCACTCACAGTGGGCTGGACCTTCCCTCAGCCATCATTAATCAAGAAATGCAACACTGGCATGCCCAACTGCCAGTCTAATGCAAGCAATCCTTTCATGGGCAGCTCCCTCTTCCCAAGAGTCTCCAAAACTAACCAGTGTCCTCCATGTATTCTTTGCAAAGTAAGTCACTGGAGACTTCTGATAAAAGAATGGTCTCCTAACAAGAGAGTGGATCTCAGACGTGGGCTCTGAGGTCCTGGGCCTTGCTCAGAGCCTCCTGACCACCATCTTACTCTTGCTTCCTGTTCCCTCACCAGACCCACAGCTACTCTGAAGATCTCCCAATGTTTGCCTAGGCCTAACAACTCCTCAGGGTCACCTCAGCATCTGCTGTAAAATAGCCCTCACAGAGGGCCACTTCGCAGCAGGTAGTGACAAGCCCGCCACCTCGCCTGGCCCTCTGAGGTCATGGCACTGATCTTCGCAGGTAACAAACATGGCCACACCACTGCTTGCTCAGCACTCTTCCCTGGCTTGCCTTCCTCCGCTGAGGCACTTGTGTGAAGCCACCTGAGCTCCGTCCCATGCTCCTAGTTCCCACCCTCCGCCATGTTCGCCTCCAGTTTGCCCAAACTAGGGCATGTTCTCTGGAATGCCCTGCTCTTCATGTATGGCATCTCCGGCAAACTGCTCCTACCTCAGAACCGCTAGATTACCTTCCTGGCAAACATCTTTACTTCCTTCTTCCTTTGGAAAAATCCTTCCTCCTTTCTACTCACAGAGAGATTTGGTGTAAGAGAAATAATCAGTTTGTGTTTTAAAATCAATATCATTTTGTTGTTGTTTGTTTTGTTTTGTCTTCAGCTAGCTTTTAACATGATTCTCGAAAGCATTGAAGGGTTTGAATCTTTTCATTTTTCTATCCATAAAAAATGTGGCAAGTTACTGTACGTTGAATGAATTTCAGGGACTTGATCTTAGGAACCATTTTGTCCTGGGCAGAGCTGTTTGCTGAAGGCATTCTGTATGAAATTGATGAGCCTGATCTTCCCCCTGGTTTTATGGCAAGAGCCTAAAGTTAATGGCAGACATACTCATTGTTTTGGTTTGGTTAAACACCCTGCAAAACCAGCATCAGGTGACTGACTGACTGGCAACAAATGGTCCTGCATTCCAGAGCACGGTGACCGGGCAGCCAGGTTATGCTGGTTGCTTTTCACTAAGAAGGTAGCTTTCCTGAAAGTTAAATCCATTCTTTGGTCTTTCTTGCTCTTCCTCACAGAAACGTGTATGAGAGAATACTACCCAGAGAAAAATAGATGAACAGAAAGAACGGAAACAGAAACAATGACAGAGAGACAAAGAAAGCACTGAATTAACTGGCCAGTGGGCATGAGCCAAAGGCCTTATTGTCCATACCCGGACAGAAGGTTGAACTACAGGACTAGGGAGCAGGTCCAAAGGAGCACAATGGCTGCCATCAGCCTTAGCGCACCTGCTTCCAGAAAGTCCACCAGCGTGAGCCCCATCCTTGTTCACCCTCCCCTCCAATATTTCCACCTTAGGAAACATCTTCCACCTCCTTGAGGGCAGAGTATAGCAAATGTCCTCATCCTTAGGTTTTTTTTTAAGGAGTATGACTAATTTGCTGAAGCCTGAGGGCCTTCTAGATCTTGAACACACTTCTGCCGTGTTCACCTGTGGTCTATGACAGGTCCACATGGCTTGTAATCACACTTACCTTCCTTCTTTTTAAATGTTTCACCTCTTCTTCATCCCCGTAAAAGACATTATATTCATATTCTAAGTCGTGAGGGGTCCATACAGTCTCACCCAGCTCGCTGATTCAGCTAAATGCTTCTGTACCACAGGCTGAAGGGAAGTAACCATTTTTTGTGGGTCTTAAGGTCCCTCCCCCAGCGCATAGCATTGTTTCAGCTTGTCTGGTTTGAACGGAGGCCAGTTGATTCTCCTCCAAGTTCCATTTTGGGTCAGATCTCAGGAGACAGCCTGTCTGGTGGTTCAAAAAACAAATACCTTCCAGAATATCCACCCCAACCTGGAGTCAGGGTGGGTCGCCACTGCTTCAGAACCTTCTTAATACCTCTGGTGCCCTGGGCATCGGGGAGGGGGGCAAACTGAAGGTGGGAAATGCTATAATTTCTCCAGCTGAGCGTCTGGGTTCTGCAAGCAGGCAGCCAGGCTGCCTGGCTTTCTTCTCTATTATACAACCGGTGTCTCCTGCCAGGAGCCTATGTCATCTTCATTTTCTCGCGTTTACTCCTGGACATCTCCCCTCGTGACCTCAAAGCTTTAGCTGTCTGCCGCTATTTAGTAGCTAGTCAATGGGCTGGATCCCACTAAGTTCCCTGCAAAGGTCACAGAGGACGAGGACGGGAAGAGAGGTTTTCACTTGCAAAGACCTTAAAATCCCGCAAGGGGGACAGAAAGCCTCAACTGCAAAATCAGCGTCAGGAGCATGGTTGTTGTAGTGCATACATGTGTTACGTGGGCCTTTTGACTCACAGGTTCTTCTATGAGCTGCCGAGATTGTCTTCAGAGAGTCAAGCGTGGCATGTCCACCGGGGCAGCAGGGTTAGGCCAGATTTGGCTTCCTTATAGCTGTGCCAGCCCTCTTCCTACTTTAAACAGCCCTCTTTTAAAACATTTTGGAGTTGAATCAAATATTCTTATTGACTTGCAATCTGACATAGTTATTTAATGAAAAATTACTCATGAAGTTTGCCATTCTAAATTTGTCTTTTTCTGCCAATCTTCATTTATTTATTTATTTATTTATTTACTTATTTGTTTGATGCACATTGATGTTTTACTGAGGATATTGGGATCCCTGGGACTGAACTGGAGTTACAGACAGTTGTGAGCTGCCATTTGGGCACTGGAAGTTGAACTCCTGCCCTCTGGAAGAACATCCAGTGCTCTTAACCACTGAGACATCTCTCCAGCCCCTGTAAGTTTGTGTTTTATACCAGAAAGCTCAGAGCAACTTTGAAAACATTTTATATATATATATATATATATTACATACATAATATATATAATACATACATTATATATATATAACAGAGGAATTTGGTATTACAAACAAGTTTTGCATGACTTATATTTTGAATTATTTTCCAGTTTTTTAACATGATGGGGAGCATGGCAACATGCAGGGAGACATGGTGCTGGCTACATCTTGACCAGAAGGCAACACGAAGTAGACTGACTGTCACACAGAGGGAAGCTTGAGCAAAAGAGACCTCAAAGCCCAACCCTACAGTGACACATTTCCTCCTCTTAATAGTGCCACTCCCTTTGGGGACCATTTTCTTTCAAACCACCAGAAGGCTTGTAAGTCCTTCTGCACTCTATACTGGAACACTGACTGGCTCAAGTGTCTTGTGCACAAAACCACAACGGTAACAGTACATGAGTGCAACTATCTGTCACGCCCAGAAGTCAGTTTCATGCTAGTCCTCCCTGACCTCTGACTCCTACAGTCTTTATGCCTTTTCTTCTACAATGGTGGGACTCTACTTTTAAAAGAAACTTATACAAAAATCACTACAATAATTGAATATAGACAAATTCTGAAATCTGACTATAGGGTCTTATTGAAATGAAATTGAAAATTCTCTAGAAAGATCAAGCACTCTCTTCTTTCCTCCTCTTCATCCCACCATCAATTCATACTTACTCTCGTCCCACTACTACACAAGAATCTCTGAGATCCATCACTTCAAGGATTCACCCCATTAGCACCTCCACTTTGATCTGCGAGCTCCTCCCTGAGACCTTCTGGTACTTTTACTTGGCTTGACTAATGCTTATTTCCTATCCAGTAATTTTATAATGCAACGCAAACATTACCCACATGCAGAGGGGTGGGTGAGCCACTACAGGTGTCGGTTTATGGAAGGATCATCAGAGCAAATGGGGAGTCAACCTACATTGGGTTGCCAGTGCTCTCGACCTTCCATGAGACATACAATTGTCCAAGTGGAAGTCCATTGCTACCCATCATCACAAGCACCGCCTGCCCTCTGTGGGCTCTTAGGTGTTGGATGGATCCACAGTCTAAATGCCCATCTTGAGACTAGATCTTGAGCTCCAGACACACCTGAGAAACAAGGGAGTACAGACCCTGCCCAATGCAGGGCATTGCCCAATTTGTCAGTGTCCATGTCTTATTTTATACGCTAAGATATCTCCTGTAAAGCTGTTTGATTCATGAAATAAATCTCAAAAGGGGGGGCAAGTATAAGAAACACACACATACATAGAACCAAAGAAATCAGTAATAAACAGTACAGAAGATGCATGAGGTAAAAGGCAATTTCAGCTAAGCATGAACAAGATATTTGATGTATGAATAAATTCTATTTTCAAACAAAGATATGTAAAGTTGTAAGGAAGAAGTTGGCTTCTCTTGCTATCACAAAATAGTTTAAAATCTACTTACTTCAAGAGCATCAAATGACTGCCCTACCCCAGGATACAACACACACACACTACACTCACAGTACATACACACACACACACATTTACACATGCACACCGCCCTGTGCTCCATTTTATGTCTACGCCCAGCCAGTGCCATGGTTCTAAATTCTGCTACAGCAACCCTGTGTCTCCAGCACAAAGCAGCCCCACCCTGGCCATTTCTGTCTCCCTCCCTCCTACTATTTCAGAATCAGGTTCCTTTGCTTCTCCTCGGCTCCCACATCTCCTTTCGGTTCCGTCGCTCATTTCCTCTCTCACGGCTCCAGTCTTGTACAGCAACCTTGGTTGTTCCCCTTGAAGAGCACCAGAGGCCCCCGAGACTCCCTGACCCTAACACACCCCCTTTCCTTGTCCCCACACTCTGAATTTCCAGCCTTGCTCTCTTTTGAACATTACCTCCGGCTTTTGAAGGAGCCCTAAGTGTAGGTCACTTATGTCGCCACACCATCTCAAAATGAGGAGGAAGGACAGGCTGCAGAATGGAGAGAGGCAGGCTGGGCACCACAGGGGCTCCTTTCACCCCCAATACAACTACAGTCGCCAGAGGAAGCAGGCTCCGAGGAGCAAGATAGCTCAGGGTCGGAATAATGGGTTTCTATGTAAAAATCTATCAATTATAAAATATTATAAGTTGATTTCATTGTTTTTAATCCTGAGGGTGAAATAAGATGTCTCCTCTGGTGTGACCTTGTGCCAAGGTCCCGACATTTGCAAACTGTGTTTCCTTCAGCTAACATTCTCCCAAACAGGTTCTCTAGACCTCTCAGCACCTCTACAGGACTTCCCTCCCATCAGCTCTCCACCGCCTCCTGGGTACGTGACCTGCTGTATGCCAGACCCCTCGTTAAACAAGTAGAATCGGGCTATGAAACTGCCCTTCCCTTAGCACCCTATTGCCTTGCTTCCTCTAACACCTCTAATTGTTTTTCTTAAGGGGTGTGTGTGTGTGTGTGTGTGTGTGTATGGAAGAGATTGAGTGTGTATAAGTGAGTGGGTGTGTGGGCTCATGCACATGAGGAGGCCAAGGATCAATTTTGTTGCTGTTGTTGTTCCTTACCGTTTTGGAGGCAGGGCTTCTCACTGGATCTGGAGCTCACTGCTTGAGCTAGGCCAGCCAGAGACAGAGACCTGGGGGAGCCGCCTGTCTCTGCTTCCCTACGTCACCCCGCGCTGCTTTTTAACAAGTTCTCTCAAATCTAGTGTGCTGCTTTTTAACAAGTTCTCTCAACTCTAGTCGGACTTTCTTTTGTGAACTGCCAGCTTCCTAATAATAATACAGGGGCTTAATATTAGTTATGAAAGCTCGACTTTAGCTTAGGCTCTTTTCCAACTAGCTCTTATAACTTAATTAACTCATATTTTTTTAATCTACATTCTGCCATGTAGCTTGGTTACCTCTTCTTAGTCCCGCACATTTGACTTCCTCCAAGTTTGCTGACGAAATCACAAACTCAGGACCCACCCTCCTTCTCCCAGTTTCCCTCCCCCAGAATATGCAGAAGTCCCCACTATTCTCTCCTCCCTAGCTAACGGACATTCAGCTCTTCAGGAAACCAGTCAGAAGGTGCCTTAGGCAGAGACACATCTTTATAGTGTGAAGAGATATTCCAAATGACTGTTCCTCATGCTGAGATTATATAGCCCCTGAAAGGCTTCCAGGGGGTCCAGGAGATGAAAACTCAGGTGTTCACGCTGATGGGCAAGCATTTTACCACCTGAGCCATCTCCGCAGCCCCTCTATCTTACCTTCTTGATCATCTTCCTTTTTTAAAAACCCTCTCATTGTTAAAAGAAAAAAAAATAGAAAACCCCTTCTGGGATTTCCACTCTCCCTGATACAGTTAACTCCACCATCCCTTCCCGCATCTCTCCCCTCGACTCTCAAACTTGTGTAGACAATGTACAGGGCCCAAATCCATGTTGGCTCATCTTCTTTCTTTACTCCCTTACCTAGAGGTGTTCATTCCAACCCTGTCCTCCTGAACAACCAGGCTCAAATGGCACCAGCTGCTTTCTGTGTCCTGACACCCAGGCCACAACCACTGCTCTGTATCCCTTGTCCAATAGTCTTGAATAGCTGCCTGCCTTACTCCTTCCCAGGTTAAGACAGTTCTCACCAGCTGGACTATAGCTCCCAAACCTCCAGATGCTTTCTCATGGGCTCCTTTGCCCATCTCTTCCTTTATTCTACTGCATCTTGGGATGAGTAGCTTCCCTCAGCTTACATAAGAGGGAACCCAAGACCCTGCACTGCTATTGGATGGTTCTGTATACTCTAAGCATGTATTGTTCCCATTAGTCAATAATAAAGACTGTTTGACCAATAGCCAGGCAGGATAGGGTTAGGCAGAACAATCAAACTTAGGACTTGGATGAGGAGGGGCGATCAGAGACTCAAGCAGCTGCCTAAGAAACAACATGCCAGTAGACCATGGCAATACACAGATGAATAAAAATGGGTTAATTTAAATGTAAGAGCTACTTAGCAATAAGCCTGAACTTAGGCCAAACACTTCCTAATTAATATAAGTTTCTGTATGATTATTTGGACCATGCAGTCGGGACAGGAAAGCGCTACCTCCGTTTACAAATGGAGTGGCACCCTAAAGTGTGGCGCCAGATAGAGAGTGAACTCTGTGATCAAGTCAGAGTCATTAACAGGTGTCAATCCATGAAGTACACTCGCAATACAGAACGAAGCTGCTGCCACTGTGAATCCAACCAATACAGCATTGCCGTTTCCGCCGCTGCCGCTCATTCCCACCGCTGCCTCCAGTCCCAAAAAGGGATGAAAACCAAGCCACCAGCCACTCGTTTTCCCGTGGCTCGCTGCCAGCTTGCTATACCCAAGAGATCATCCTTTGCCTTGCCCTCGCCTTTTATCTGGGTTTTCGGGTCACGAAACCCCAGAGAAGACCACACCCATTAGGCCAAGCCATCCCAATGCAATTGCCTGTTGGATTGAATTTCCACAACCCTGTACAGACTCTCCGGCCCTCATAGCCTGTCTCCCTGCACTCCCATCCCAGAACCCTATATTACAAGCAACTATTGGTTCCCTAACCCCAACCCTATCTCAATGCTTAGTCTGCTCTCTGCGTGGGGTAGCCTTCTTTCCCTCTCCCCAAACCTCACTGCAACAGAACTGTTTCTAAATGCCCTAATTGCTCCTGGCTAACAGAGTCCTTTTCTTCTCTGAAACCCCATCACCCTGCAGTCTCTGTGCGTACAAGCACACTCAACCTGTGGCCGTGGGCTGCACGTGGCAGTTAAAGACAGCTATAAACGCTTTCCAATACAAAACCGTAAGCAACATGATGAGATACTTTTCCAATTTTCAAACTGGACTGTGCAGTTCTCAAATGTAAACTTCATAGATGGCAGTGTTGTGACACAATGTCAACAAGCTGGGTGCCCATGGTGGAGTTTTGAGAGCATGTGCTGTCTTTATCGACAGGGTGAGTCTCTTAGACTTTGACTCTCACGTTCCCAGCGCAGACACTTCCTGCTGCGTATATTTGAGGACTGTGTGATGGCCGATATCCCAACAGAGGACAATAATAACTACCTTATACATTGTTATCAATAGGATTTGAGTCTGGAAGCATGAGAAAGTGAGAACCACCTGTCTCATCAGACGGCAAAGTTTAGGATTAAAATCGCACATGCACAATGAGTTACAGGTGCAAGCTCACTTGTTTTTCTTCGACACGGGCAGACTTTACCTGCTATTTCCTGCCATTGTTTTTCTCTCTCCTTACCTCCTCCTCTACCCCCACTCTCTGTTTTTCACTTCCCTCCCTCCATCAATCCCTCCCGCTACATCTTCCTCCCATAGAGCTCTAGATACAGTAACACACTAACACACTGGGCTTGCTCTCCCTGGGATTCTCCAAGTCTTATCTATAGAGCTTTCTTCTTGTTCCATTTCCAAATTTTATGATTTTAAAAAATGTCAGAGCTGCCGCGAGCCCTGGCACGTTCCGCTCACAGCGGGCGGGCTGGTGCAGGCAGCCAGCACAGCGGCAGTCCCAGCGGCGACAGCGGGCGGGCGCGTGGGTGGGAGACA
>LOJH01019502.1:2611-22003 GCA_001685095.1 Ellobius talpinus | reverse complement strand
GAATACAATTTGTGTGTTGTTATTTCGGGTGTAAAGCTAGCGGTGCGGGAGCTGGGCAGGACAAAAAGCAGGCCTGCTGCTCTCCCCTATCACTACAATGAGGCAGGGAGTGGAGCAGAGAAAAATGCAGAGCTCAATAAGAAATTAATAAAAAATTGTATGAATCTCAAAAAATAAGAAATGGAAGATTGTCCCTTTATATGCTAGATCGAATCATATGAGCCTTAAAGGCAAGAAGCACCTTCAATAAGGAGAGATTGATGCTTAGAAAAGACAAATGCTTGATATTCAGAAGTTGTTTGTGGCAAGAACATAAATAAATATAAGGTGACCAGAGTAACAGCAAGATGGCAAAGAGCAAGGAATTGGTCTTTTTTCACATATAAGTGGTTCTGAAAGAAGATCTGAGCTCCAAGAGAAAACAACCATCTGATACTACAGTTCATGTCTCATGAGAATGTGATTGAAAATCAGACATGCATTGTCTAGACCATTAATCTACAGAACTATGTAGGAATGAATAGGTATTGTGATAAGATTTTTAATTGATTTTTATTGAAGTCTATATTTTCTCTGCTCCCCTCCCTGCCTCTCCCCTCCCCTTTAACCCATCCCAAGGTCCCCATGCTCCCAATTTGCTCAGAATATCTTGTCTTTTTCTACTTCCCATGTAGATTAGATATATGTAAGTTTCTCTTACTATCCTCATTTTTGTCTAAGTTTTCTGAGATTGTGATTTGTGGGCTGGTTTTCTTTTCTATGTTTAAAAGCCACCTATGAGTGAGTACATGTGATAATTGTCTTTCTGTGNATGCTCCCAATTTGCTCAGAATATCTTGTCTTTTTCTACTTCCCATGTAGATTAGATATATGTAAGTTTCTCTTACTATCCTCATTTTTGTCTAAGTTTTCTGAGATTGTGATTTGTGGGCTGGTTTTCTTTTCTATGTTTAAAAGCCACCTATGAGTGAGTACATGTGATAATTGTCTTTCTGTGTCTGGGTTATCTCACTAAAATAATGTTTTCTAGCTTCATTTATTTTCCTGCAAAATTCAAGATGTCATTATCTTTTCTGCTGTTTAGTACTCCATTGTTTAAATGTACCCCATTTTCCTTATCCATTCTTCCATCGAGGGGCATTTTACAGAACTATGTAGGAATGAATAGGTATTGTGATAAGCTTATATGTATGAGGTAATTTATAGCATTCCAAAAGGATGATATGATTTCTTTAATTTTTAAAATAATCCCTCATCTCTGCCAACTTTCAGATTAATTTTTGTAATTCTGTGTTTTATCCACTTTTATATATAAATATGAAGATTTTTCTTATGCACAATTTTCCAACATTCTGAAAACCAAACTATATTAATGACTTACTAAATCTGCTATAAAGAGTAAGGCATACATGCTACAATATCCTAGGATGTACAGATTTTTCCATACTAGAATATTTTCCAGCTTGTCTAGGTAATGATATTTTAGATCTAAAAATCCATAGGAATTCAGAAAAAAATGACTAGATTACAAAGAAACAAATTTCTTATCATAACTATGATAAAATATAACTGCTGAATTAGATGGTACATCACATGACAGTTTCCATTTTGATTGCTATGGTTCCAATAAGAAAGGCTGAAAGGAAGATAGTTATTATTTCAGTGGGCAAAATGTAAGAACACATCTAAACTTTAAAGTTTATGAGAATTATTGCCAAATATCAAGAAGAGAGAAAGGTAGGAGTCATATCTAAAAATATTATAGGCTACTAGGCACCAAGATTCAACAGACTTCTTACACTGTAAACATTACTGGAATGCAGGATGACTAAATGGGCAATATTGAGTGTATTTGAGAACTTGAGACTGGAAAAAAGAGCTGGTTTCCCATGAATATGCTGATAGTTATCTAATGTCCCCCCCTCACCAGTGGGTAAGCATTCTGCATGAAAATAATTGCAATGTAAAGAGGCAGGTTAACTTCTCAACATCACACATATTCAGACAAGTTGGGTATGTTTTTATATATTTTACTTTTGCTCAACGATGTGTTTTTCACTGCATATCTGTTTATTCAGTAGGTACATATATTTTCAAACATTCATGTTTTGTGGAGATAGAATAGCAATATTATTAACATATGATCAGAGATCCTCCTAGATATCTGGGCAGAGGTTCTCAGAATTGATATTTTGAGTGTATTTGAGTCTTTTAAGAGGAACCTGGCATTTGTCTTAGTAAACTGAGGAAGAATATCCCAAACAGTGTCCAGAAGATAATGAAACAATATTTTGTTTCATTATCTTGAAATTTCAAAAAATCCAGTTTCTGGATGACTGGGGGAGAAGGGAAAGATTGAGAAAGGGTAAACTTGCTTTCTAATTAAGATACAGTGTTGATGTTTTCCTCCTCTCTCCCACTCTGTTGGAGTTCAGCTTGCATGGTCTTGTTCATACTATCACAACCACTATGAAGTTGCTTGTGGAACTGCTCTGTCATTTCCAGAAAACACTAGTTCCTTGAATTTGTTCACCACCTCTAGCAAGAAAGAAAAGTGACACCAGAGTGAAGAAGTAGTATGAAGAACTATTGGAAATCATTTTATGAGCACGTTTGGTTTAAAGTGTTAGGTTCTAGAGTGTTAGTCTCCTGGTGCTTGGGTTTTTTACTTAGGGAACTTCTATTGTCCCCTTAGTTCTCAGGCTTAATTGCTTGGGCTGAAATTACAATATTTAGCTTTCTAGACCTGCAGCTTAAAGATAGGAGACAGTAATGATGCAAGGTGTTTCCTACAGTGAATTTCTTTCTGTGTTTCCTTATCAACAACATTCAATTCTTTTTACTGTGAAGAATACAGACAAATATACCCTTATATTTAAAAAAGATAAGCAAGTCCCCATGGAGACCAGAAAACAGGTATTAAATGTCAAGGAGTTAAAATTTGTTTTGAACCTCCTAATGAGTGTTTTGGAAAGAGCAGCCACATTTAACCACTGAGCAATCACTCTGGTACCTAAAACTGTTTGACAAAGCCACAACATACAAGGGAGAATACAATCCTGAAAGAACAGAGAAACTGCTCCAAGTACTTAGCTCCAAATCCTTCTGTATGGACATGAGCAGAGCTATAAGACACATGGAGGGCTTCTCTAAAACTATATTAAATTGTTCCTTAGCTTTGGAAAATGGCTCATTCATTGAAGCACAGCAAGTGCCACCAAGAACACCTGGATTGAATCTCCAGAATCCAGTTAAAACTCGATGAAGTAACACACATCTGCAATCTCAATGCTCCTAAACAAAATGAGCAGGGTGACAGGAGAAACTCTGAAATTCTTCATGGATTGGCATTTACAGAGGTGAACAAGACACAGTAAGAAACAAAGTGAAGGGCCATGACTGTCACCAAAGGTGTTCTCAAAAATCCGCACATGTTCTGTGGAACACATTCTCTCTCTCTCTCTCTCTCTCTCTCTCTCTCTCTGTCATATTTTTTCTGGGTTCAGCTTGTATCATCTTGTGCATGCTGTCCCAAGCACCGTGAGTTCATAGGTGGAACTCCTCTGTTCTGTCCAGGAAACACAATCTCCTTGAATTTATCAATCACCTCTTGTTAGGAAGGAAATCAGAGTGAAGAAGTGGCATGAACAGCTCTTAGAATTTGTTTATGAATATATTTGTTCTTAACAACCCTGATTATTTGATATAATTAAATTGTTAAGTGTTTAAATGATGTGAAATAGCATGTACACACACTATCTATACATATATATATAGTCTAATACATATATATGTATTATGTAAGTATTATATACTTACTTTTAAATGTAAGTATTAAAATATACATGTGCCAAGCATCACGCTTCTTGAATAGATAAAAATGCTTTCCAAAGTTTCTCAGCTTCAGGAGGTCCCATTTATTAATTGTTTCTCTCAGTGTCTGTGATACTGGGGTTATATCTAGGAATTGGTCTCTTGTGCCAATGCATTAAAGTGCACTTCCCACTTTCTTTTCAGTGAGGTTCTAGGTGATTGGTTTTATATTGAGGTCTTTGATCCATTTGGCCTTGAGTTCCTTTTGTGCCAATAGATATGAATCTATTTGCATTTTCCTGCATGTTGATATCCAGTTATGCCTGAACTATTTGTTGAATATGCTTTCTTTTTTTCATTTTATATTTGTTTGTAGGTGTGTGAATTGATATCCAGGTCTTAGATCCAATTCCATTGATTTTCCTGTCTGTTTTCATGCCAATACAAGATTATTTTCATTATTGTAGCTCTATAGTTGATTTTGAAGTCAGAGATTGTGATTTATCCAGAAGTTCCTTTGTTGTACATGATTGTTTTGGCTATCCTGAGTTTTTTGTTTTTCCATATGAAATTGAGTATTATTCTTTTGAGGTCTGTGAAGAATTTTGTTGGGATTTTGTTGGACATTGCATTGAATCTGCAGATTGCTTTTGACAAGATTGCCATTTTTACTATGTTAATTCTACATACTCAAGAGCATGGGAGATATTTCCATTTTCTGATGTCTTCTTTAATTTCTTTCTCCAAAGTTTTAGAGATCTTGTCATACAGGTCTTTCACTTGTTTGATTAGGGTTACCCCAAGATATCCCTGAAACAGAAGATTCTGTAATGCATAGGATATGGTCAAAAGGACAAAATGCCAGCCTAAAGATTGGGAAAAGATCTTCACTAACCCCACATTGGACAGGGGACTGATCTCTGAAATATACAAAGAACTGAAGAAACTTGACATCAAACCAACAAATAATGTAAACAGAGAACTCTCAATAGATGAATCTCAAATGGTGAAAAGACACAGAAACGCTCAACATCCTTATATATCAGAGAAATACAAATCAAAACAACTCTGAGATTACATTTTGCAGCTGTCAGAATGGCCAAGATAAAAAATACTGATGATAGCATATGCTGGAAAGGATGTGGGGTAAGGGAAACACTCCTCTATTGCTGGTGGGAGTGCAAACTTGTACAGCTGCTTTGGTAATATGTATGACAGTTTCTCAGAAAATTAGGAAACAATCTACCTCAAGACTCAGTGATACCACACTTGGACATACACCCAAAGGATGCTCAATCTTGTCACAAGGATATGTGCTCAACTATGTTCATAGCAGCATTATTTGTAGTAACCAGAACCTGGAAACAACCTAGATGTCCCTCAACAGAAAAAAAGAATAAAGAAAATGTGGTACATTTACACTATGAAGTTCTACACAGTAGTAAAAAATATCTTGAAATGTGCAGGCAAATGGATGGTTCTATAAAAATAACACATTGAGTGAACTAATTCAGACCCAGAAAGACAAATATAATATGTACTTACTCTTAAGTAACTTCTAGACATAAAGAAAAAAAATCAACCTACAGTCCACAACCCCAGACAACAGAGACAACAAAGAGGACCCTAAGAGAGACATACATGGATCTGCATAGGAAGGAGGAAAGGATACTTTCTCCTGAATAAATTTGGAATGTGGGGGTCATGGGAGAGGGTAGAATAGGAGGGGTAGAAAGGGAGAGGAGCAGAGTAAACTGTATAGCTCAATAAAAATAATAAAAAGAAATAGATTTAGAAAAAAATATATATATATGTCTGTAAACCATTAAAAGACAGAGGAACCAGCTCAGTTTGTCAAGTATTTGCCTTGCATGCATGAAGATCTGAGTGCAATTTTCAGAAACTGCTTTGAAGAACAAAAGAAGGAAAGAGAGTGTATGAAAATATTTGTAGTCTATATGCATTTATAGTCCACCAGTTTCCAGTGCCAGAGAAATGGAGACAGGTGCATCCCTGGGGATCTTTAGCAGTCTAGCCTAGCATAGTTGTTGAGTTCTAGGTATCAAGTATCAACATTCAAGGCTATCACATCACCTTCAAACACACAGAGACATATTAGTGCCCACACTTACAGATCCACACATGCACATGCACAAACTTACAAGTGCACACACACATATTTAACGTCAGACACTGTATAAATCTTATTTGTTTTGCCTTACAATGCTTTTGAATTTTACATTTCTCATCTTCATATTTGGTTAATAATGTGTGTGAGTGTATGTCTGTGTGTGTGCACGCATGTGTGTGTGTGTGAGTGTGTAGGAAAGGAGAGAGAAAACAAGAAAGCATGGCTCTGGAAGGGAATAGTGATGGCTGGATAGTGAAAAATCGAAAAAGAGGGAATGAAGGGTTTAGTTTGGTCAAAGCATGTTATATGCATTATGAAATTCTTAATTAATTAAAAATATTTTTTGTATTTTGAATGTTTACAAATACTATGCAATTGTTATACTCATGTTATGCTTTCTCCTATAATTTAAGTATAAACAAAATCCATTTATTTTATGCAAGAGGACATAGTATATGCTTTCTGAATCTGTCTTTTTTCTCACTGATATTAGTTCATCATTAATTGACTAATTTTTATTAATTCTAATATGTGTTCATTCAACTTATAGCTTAGCAACACCTACTAGCACTCTTAAAAACATTTCGGTAGTTGGAATACATGATGGACAATCCTCAAATGTTCAGTAGCTTTTTCTACTTCAAGGTGCCAAGTGTTACAAAGCAATTAAAACAAAGAAGTCAAGGAAATGGGGAGATGTGTATGTGAAAATACAGTAAGAAGAACTTTGACTTTTGCTAAAAACTCAGTTCCCACGTTTGAATAAGAGTGGATGGCATGAATTAAAGCTAAAGCAATACAAAGGAAAACTGTTGAAGCAACTCAAATGATACTGAATTGAAATAACTCATCTGCCTGTGTAAGCATGGATGGAAAATTTAGGGAAAGGGGAAGATCAATTGAACTGTTACTACAATGAAAATAATCTTAAGAATGCAGATAGATTGTTAGTCCACCAGTTTTAAGTACATCTCGTAAAAATCTTTCCAGGACCGGGAGTAACTCATATTTGTGTGTAGGATTTGTCAGACAGTTTACCAGGTCTTAAGTTTCAGTGTCTTCTTTCTGGTGCCTTCCTTCTCTCCTGTCCACCTCTCAGCTCCCTTTCTTCCCTCTATTCCTCCTCTTACCTTTGCCCATTTCCCATGACCTCTGCTCACCTCCAGTCATTTCTCCTTTCCTTCCAATCTGCCTCCTCTTTGTCTTTGGACATCTCTATTTGTAGCTTTGCTATGGTCTACCTTTCTGACTCAAAGGAGGCTGATGCTTAGTGTAGAGACTGACAGATTCAAACACGTGAGTGTTTTATTCTAGAGGTCAGGCTCGTAAATACAACACCATGAGCACGAAATAAGTAATAAATGAATGTACAAAGGGATAGCTAGTCTATTGCTCCATAAAACAGTAAACAGAATGAAATATAGTAACAATATTTCCTGAAGGATGGGAATGAAAATAATTAAACTGAGAACTACGCATCAGTGAGACATAAAGTCAATGGAAATGTAGTTAGTTCACAGACGGACTGAGCTAACCCTTCACAGTATTATTCATAGTCAATCTGCTAGCACTCAAGATAGTTTAATATTGAGTAAAAGTAGAAAACAAAGAGAGGGACAAACAAAGAGAGTTATTTAATACAGGTGGTATTAAATAACTGGTACTATAAGGAACACAGAAAACTTTCCTTCTTAGCTTTAGCTTAGCGTAAACAGGGAATATGAATGAATATCAAAAATAACCGAAGTAACAATATTTGGATTAAAATTAAGGAAACATAAATATCAAAAGCCACATATTGCTAGGAAACATGGGGTGGCGAGATGAGAGACAGCGAGGAACACATCTAGAAATGCTAAGGTGTTTACATTACAAAATTGGTTCTAGTAGGCTCTTCTAGGTGGGTTTGTCTAGGAAAAAGAGAAGTTTACTTATTTCTGATTCAAAGGCAACATAAAGTGAGGCAGGTATTTAATTTCTGAGGAATGAAGAAACATTTGCCATCCTGATTAAGGTATTAAAAATTACCATTCCCAGAAAACACAGAAATTAAAACGTTTAGGGAAGAAAAGCAGTAAAGAGGGATATCTTTGTAAACCATGGAAACTCAGCACAGGTATATGTATATTATATGGCATCAAGCGAAACCTAAGTAATTTAAAAACTCCCAGGTTACTATACAAGTTGGGAATAACTTAAAAGTATTTAATACTGACAATAATCGGTAAAAAGACTAGTGTGGACAACTATTAATTAAATTTGAACTTGTTAGTCTTGATGGTAGAATACAGATAATGCACCTATTGTGAGCGAAAATATGACATCACATTGTTGTGTCTTTGAATAGCTTGAGCTTTGACCTGGGTTAACAAGGGAATGAAGGGAGAACAGACACATACATAGACAGAGAAAAACTGGGTTCATGAGTAATGGACTTTTAGATGGAGTAACACAGCACTTGGGAAGCACAGTATGTTTATTATGTACAGTTTCATAGGGAGGAGGCTATTAGGTACAGCCTAGCCAGTAGGCAGGGTTAGGTAATCTTGATAGGAACAATCTTTAGTGGGGTTGTATTCAGAATGTAAACAATGGGGTGAAAACTATGGCAAATATTTTCTGTACACATATCAGCATTTGCACTTGATCCAGAAGTGAGGTTTGCCATTCTTCTGAGTGTCTCACAGGGAAAGGCTTTGACACTTCCCTGGAGATGAGGCATTAGGATCCCTGACATGGCAGTTGTTCATGTCAATAATAAAGGTTCATTCTCAACTTCACTCACTCATCACATTCCATATGCTTCTAGAAGGTAATTCGACAGCTGTAGGAAAACACAGCATTGATTACCTAGATCTTCTGAGAATTTGCCCTAAAAATATTCAGATATAAAGTAGGAAAGACTTAAAATATGACCATTAAGGCTACGTTTGTGTACAACATCTTGTGTTGTTGGAAAAGACCACCACAAGGGATATAAATAGAACAAGCCTACTTATACAGAGTACACAAAATAATTACCTATCTGTCTCTCCTGTCTTTTTTCACTCATATTGTAACAGTGGAGAACAAGCTAGAGCCTTAAGAATGATATAATTACACTTTAGTCCTGTGCTATAACCCCAACCCTAATATGTATTTAGTTCAAATATTTTCACAGACCTGTGTCTGTATACATCTGTTGAAAATCGCTTGACTCTTGCTGGCAGAAAGCCAACTGAAATTAATTTTCTTATTCTTTTTAAACAAAAGTAAATATAGGAACACACATTTTGTTCATCTGAAATTGCTATTAATACTAGAATATGTATGTTTATTTTAACAGATGCCCAAATAGTGAAGTGACTTTAAGAGACATATCTCCACATCTGAAGATAATAATGACTCAATCTTCAAAATATTTTACAACTCACAACTCATGAATCATTACATTACTTAATTAAAAGAACCATTGGTGGTGTTTACATGGTATTAAATGGCATGCATAAACCCAGAACTAGGACAAATCCATGTTATTTAAAATAATTAAATAAATAAAAGTACAGCTGAATAAATTTACTGACAAGGGAATTCTAAATGGTGTCTCCAAGTAGGCTATCTGGAACACTTTGAAATGGGTCACTTAACAGAATTTTGCACTATGTCAACAGAATAACTGTAAACTAAAGATTTTGAAAACTGGTGGCTTTTAACTTTTTAGCACATTTGTTAGATGATGTGGCTATTCTCCTATTACAGGTATTTAAGAAACTGAGGACCATCCAATTCTCAGCACCTTCCAAAAGAATGAGTTAAGTAACTTTAAGAATAGACCTACCTTGTTGCCAGAGCAATGCCCTATTCTAAATAATCTCACAAACAACTTAATGGTACTGGTCCTCTGAGCTAAGCAGGTGGTGAGGATGGTGTCTCTCTTTACAAATAATTTTGCCATGTCTCTAATAGTACCAGTCTTAACCATGAAATAATGAGGACGGCAACGACATCAATTACCAAAGTGTATTCAGAAAATGTCTCAACAGTGATACACAGAGCAGATAGTGGTAATGGCCAACTGAAAATATTGGCTCAAAATGCCAACTCTCAAGCAATGGTGGACTCTTTGATTTAATGCCTTATTGTGGCCTGGAAACTAGGTTCTATGTCACTGAAATCCTAAGAACATCAGGACTTTCATATTGAAAATCTATGTGGCAAAATTTCTGCACAGCTCTGTGTGAAACAAGATGATTTGGAGAGAGTCTGAAACTAGTTCATGGCAGGTCAGGGATATAGTTTGATAATACAGCACCAACCTAATATGCACTATGCCCCAGGTTCAATCACTAAAACTACAAACAAATAAATTCCACATCCTACATGGCTCAGGTCTGGAACCTTGTAACTAAGGGTAGTGGGGGAATGCATGGACATTCCCAGAATAAATGACAGACACACAGACACCAAGGATACAGAAAAGTTTCTCTCAGGAAGGATATGCACACTTTGATGATGATGTGGCATCACTATATCAATAACTTGGAACCATAAGAAGTTTATTATAGACAACACAGGGAGGAGGATTTAGCTAGTCTCTGCAGAAGGTCTCAAATACAGGGAAGAAAGAAGCTGAAGTTGCTATCTTTTGCACACACAGGCAATTCTTTCCATTCTTTGACCATAGGGAGAAGGTTATCAGTATTTTAGCCTCACCTGTATGGGGAAAGGCATTGTCAATATACCATGAATGCAAGGTATCCATGCAAGACTTGGCTGTCCTGTGTCAACAACACAAATTGACTCAGGACTGCACTCACACAGGACTTCCTCTATTACCTTCAAACAAATAACTGACTAAATCAGCTTATCTACCAAACTGTTTCAAAGATGTGACTATTTCAATCAGTTGGGAAATCTCTATTTATGTGGCAGAATTTTATTGCTATTGCATTATGTATTAATTGTTTCTGTCCATTTATAGAATAAGGGTTTAGATGGCAAATTACACAATGACAAGATACTGGAGTGATTAAGACCCACATGTGTTGGAATCCTGGATCTGAAATAACCTGACTTGCTCAAGATATTGAAACAAACACATTAAGATAAATTTTGTTGCTAATGTATACAAAGATTGCACTCATGTCAAACAAATAATTCCTATATACACTAATAGTCAGCTATGTGCAATTTTTAAAGACAAATAAAAATTAATATTTAGGCATTGAAGATGCTTCCCGTGACTGTGAAAAAATAACTGATAATGAGATAAAATTGAGGGTTTGCCTCGTTGCAAGGGCTTCTGCTAAGCCTGAGCATCACAGTGCAGGGTATAGGGCAAAGCTGGTCTGCTTAATGAATGTCAGTCAGGAAGCAGAAGAGAGAGATCAGAGCATCTGTGATCCTTCTATCCCTTTCTAGGACATGGTCTCACTGACTCAAGTTATTTTTCTGTAGCCGATTCACAAGTAGTTAGTTGCCTGCATGTTAACTCTACAAGCCGTGTGATCCAAGGCTACAGGAAAGGTGCCGTTTCTGTGTGAAACACCTCAAGTACTTTACTGAGCAGCAGAGATTTATTAAGGAAAACGTAGAGAACATTAATCATGACCCTGACAACAGCGTTCCCTATCCGAAAGTGGGTTTTCATGATGCCTAAGTATTTAAGAAGCAGAAGAAATTGTTCTTTGACACAGGGGGCATCCACACTGGACAGTGTACTGTGGAAGGAAGACCCAGCTCAAAATTGGCAATGTTTTGCTGGTGGGTACCATGCCTGAGGATACTGTCATGTGTTGTCTTGGGGAGAAGCCTAGGGACAGGGGAAAGCTGGCACAAACCTCTTGGACCTATGCCACAGTCATCTCCCACAACCTGGAGATAGAGAAGACTGGAAAGAGCTCCTTTCTGGGTTCAAGAAGACATTTACTTGGTCGACAGAGCTGTTGCTGGTGATGTAGCCATTGAAAGCATAACTGACAAGCCTGTCTTAAAGTATAAGACAAACAGCAGCTTCTGGCCACAACAAAAACCAAAAACAACAAATAAATCAATGACAAAACAACAAATAACAACAGTAAAATAGATGTTACTGAAAATATTGGAGTCTAAGAAAATAGGAAAAAAATATTTAAGAGTATTAGCTATAAGAAATGATTGATCATTTATAAGGAGATCAAATTACCTTTGACTTTACATTTTTACTTTGTGTCTTAGAGCATCATCTTGGTTAAGGAGGTAGCAACCAAAACAACAGAATATTTCTTTAACAAGTATTTTATTTGTGTTTACTTATTTTTAAATTAATTTTTATTTCCAATGTTTGTTGTGCATATTTATATTTGTGTCTGTGGGTGAGTGTGTATGCATGTGTTTGCAGATGTCAGGAAAGCAAGAAGATGGTATCCAATCCCTTTACAGCTGGGATCCAAGCTGTGGTCATCATGATTGAGCAGGAAGTTTTCTTAAACTCTGAGCCATCTACCTAATTACCAGAGTGTTTTAATATACACTCCATAAGATATTATCTAGCTTGTCCCTTTATCTTTGTTACTATCCCCTCAAAATCTCTCCACAGTCATTCTGCCTTAGGCCTGTCCTACTTTCTTGAGTTGAGACTTTCCTAAACTGTGAGTGAGTTATTTCTGGAATACATTTCTTTCAGATGCATTTGTGATTCTCTATGTAGTATTTGTGTCAGAATTAATATATCTTCTACCCAAAGGAAGCCTTCCAAATATTGCTGCCCAATCTATGTATGTGAGTGTGTATGTGTGTGTATGTATGTGTATGCATACATGTGTGTATGTGAGTGTGTGCATGTGCATTAGCATGCTTGCATTTGAGTGTGTGTGTGTGTGTGTGTGTGTGTCTGTGTGTGTCTGTGTATGTGTGTATGTGTATGTGACAGTAGAGACCAGAGGTCAGTCAGGTGTTTTCCTCAGTTGCTCTTCATGTTATTATTTTGAGAAAGTGTTTCTGACCACTTGAACTCCACATTCCCTTTGGCAGGCAGGTCAGTGAGCTCCAGAGACTCAGCTGTCTGCTCCTACAGCTCAGTATTTCAGGTTCCCATTACCATGTTGGCTTAACTCTGCATTCTTGATTCCTCTCTGTGATTTCTTTGCTTTTTCATGTCCATCTCTTGTAACTAGCAGATGGCCCCAAGAGGACATTGATTCTATTCAGTTCACAGTTTTCTTCTCTACAACATGCTAATATTAAATATAACATACAGGCTATTTTAATCTTTATAATAATTACAACGATTTCATTTGTTAGTTACATTTAAAAAGAAGGCTGTTTTGTTTCTGCATTTTTGAACATTATTATTAAAGAACCAAATAAACAGATGGCAAATTATATAAATAGACTTTATATGAACAACTGCCACACTAAAGTGCATTAAAATTCACAATAGTTTCAGTAAAACAAGGTTCAAAGACAACCTATTTAGTAATATACATAAATTATCAATTACTTTATGATCTTTAATCTATATGAACAATTGTTACATAATAAATGATAATGAGTACAAATGGAAATAGTTAGTTTGCATTAAGCATTAAATTCTAAAAACTAAATAAGAACTGGGACTACATGAACCCGGAGAGGCTGCAAAACAGAAAAGCCAGTAACTGACTTGCAAAGCCCTACATTCTCCTATCCCTCCAAGCCAGTGGTTTTCAACCTGTGGGTTGACCAATGAACAGTACATATTTCCAATGGTCTCAGGACCAGCTAACAAATTTATTTTGTTGCTGCTTTGTATCTGTAATTTGCTACTGTGCAGTGGCTCAGTTCTTAAGACCATCAAAATTTGTGTTTTCTTTTGGTCGAGAACCACTGCTCCAACCTGTTTCCTTTCCTCTATCCTACCTCTATCTCTAATTCTGTAGTTCAAGATCATAACAAATGTGGTTGAACCTATAGAGAAAAACATGAGAAGGGGACCCAGTGTTAGAAATCTTTGTTGTTAGAATCCTCCTTTTATTGTCTTTTCATTTCTCCTCTTCTATTTCTCTCCCTTTAGCTTGAGATGTTCCATTTCTCCTCATTTGTTCTTTCCAGAACCTTGATGATCCCTCTCTCTTAGCTCTCCGCAGAGTCTTTGAAACACAAAAGTGAAATTGTGCAGGGGGTTGATGCATTAAAAGTTAGAAATGGCAGGCAGCCAGAGACCTGTCCCTGAGTGACAGGCTGCTTACAAAAGGACATGGACCTTTTACGGAAGAGGGCAGGAAGATAGCATTCTGTAATCAAATATGAAGGCAGCAAGGAATGGGGTGTGCAGTTGCCATATACCTTGCAGCCTTCTATGTGGAAGGTCATGCGTCTCAGCTGTCTGAAGATTTGTTAAGCCTCAAACTCTTGAGCTAGCGCTCTGATCTCTGGCTCTGTGTTTTCCATTATCCTTACTCAAAGCCACAGAGCTGTCACTACTAGGCACTTCACTTTCTCACTTCTAAGTTGCCATTGGTCAGTTGCCCTTCTTTTTTGGCATTTGTTTTGACAGTCCTGTCCTAAGGATATTTTAGTCAGTTCATCAGATCAATCCATCAGGCCCTTTCTACTTCATAGATACTTAAAAGTCTCATGCTGTTTGCTTCTTCGGGAACCAGACAATCCTTGAATTATTTTGCTGCCACAGACTGGGAGGCACATTAAAAGGATTTGAGCATGTGTGCAGATATATGTTTATTTATGACATCATAAAATCAGATAAATAATGGCTTATTAAAAATTAAAATGACATGATAAGAAACACATGGGGAGGGCAGAAAACTGGAAGGAGGTAATGGGAACAGATTTGACTGACATAAGTTGTACTTTTCAAAAAAATTAAAATATTAGTACATAAATGTCACATTCAACAAAATAAATAAAGACAAATAAACCATGGCTTGAGGCTCAGTGTAAATTTTGTTGCTCACACTATTACTGAATAGTTCATTTTCAGCTACCTTATAAATGCTTGCATTTTGATAAATCTCACAAAATATTAATTAGTTAACATTGTTTACATTTTAACTAAGTGATTAATTAGTATTGTACAATATATTATAAAATCACAAGTGCCATACAAAGTATTAGAAAGTTAACTTCCAAGCGTCCATAATAAATGACCAAGGAGGTTTTCTCTGATGAAAAGATATTTCAGGAGGGATTCCATCCCTACCCTAGATTATAATCCGTTAGGTTGTAACTCATTAGTAGCAACGATTTATAATTTGTTTATGTTTTACATTCTGACAGCATTTCCCCCGTCTCCTCCCAGACCCACCTCCAGCATTCACTCCTCTGTTTATCTTCAGAAAAGGGCAGGTCTTCGATGAATACCAACCATGCATGCATATCACATTGCAGTAAGAATAGGCGCCTCTTTTCCTATTAAGGCTGGACGAGGTACACCAGTAGGAGGATTTATATTTAATTCCTGCTCTAAGCACAGTGAGCAGATAAGTCATACTGATGAATAATTTTCATTTATTTGATAAGTTAAACAATATTTTCTTCTATATTTGATTTTAGAAGGTGGTCGATTCAGTATTATACTCACCTAATTCAAACAGAATTAAAACTTTAAAATATGTTCCTAAAAAGTTAATACTTGTCCCATTCAGTGTATCAGCTAACTAGATTGATTCTTTATCCAACATCAGTTTTTTTGTTAAAAAACAATGGATTTTTAAAATGATAAAATGTTATGATGGGAGAAAAAAATCCTTATCTTTCAGTCGAGTTCAGTGTATCATATATAACATTTGGAATAATATCTATTTCTACTTTCATACCACAAATATTCTTCCTTCCATGAATTTCATTTTATCTTAAATTCTAAGACTTAAAAGAAAAAGAGTACTGTGGGTATTCAAACCAAACTGATTATTTTGGTATATGCTTCTCAGATGTGTGACTTACATATAAAGTTGTAGAGCAAACTAAAATGTTAAGAAGCTTTTGAGGTCTCAGAGATTTTAGTAGTTTTAGACCATTTCACATCTAAATTCTTAGTTTAACTTGCTCTAGTCCAGTGATCAAAGTGAAGCATTCTTGCTCTGTGCATTCAAAGCCTGGTTTTGATTTCAAGTAGTGTCTAAAGGTCAGAGGAGTAGAAGGACCAGTTGATGATTATCAAATAGTAGAAAGGGGTGAAATTCATAATAGAGAAAATTTATAATTGCTTGTTTGCTTGTCATCATTAGTCAAATTCATATATGCCTGTAGAAAATAAAGTATATTCATGTTATGAGTGAGCTTTCTGAAGGAAACCTGCAGTCATTGCTGGTTTGACTCTTCTGGGGGTGACACCTTGATACAGGTGAGAAATTTAGATAAACTTTTTTTTCTCCTGAGCTTTGAATAACATAAATTAAAATATAAAGAAAACTACCTGTCATTTGTGCTTGGTACCACAAATACCTATGGTTTTTCATAGCTCACTTCTCCGGGTTGTATGCCTGGTAAGGCAGACCGCTTCTCTGAGGAGGCAAAAGAGTGATTAGAATATGACACTCATGAAGCTTAGGGACAGCTTTGGCTCCCCTTCCTGTCCTTCTCTCTTTGAGAGGATTGGGGTTGTTACCATAAAGACAATAAATTCTATAAACTAGTGTAGAAAGCTATAGAATTTAATGTGCAAATTCAAAACAGTTCTGCAAGTTGACAGTTATGATTTGAGTGTGGAATGTTCTAATAGATCCTTGTTTTGAGCTCTTAATCCAAGCTGAATGTTGCTTCTTGGATGGTTGTGCCATCTTCAGGATGTGGGGCTTAGCTAACACAAGTGGGTTACCTTTAAAGGTTGTGTCATTGTTTCCTGGTCCACAGTATTATGAAAATTTTATACCACATTCTCTGGTTGCCATAACTATCAAATCTTCCCACCATGGTGATTTCAAACTCTCTGAACTGAAAAGTCAAAATAAAGCTTTGCCCTTTCTAATGGCTTCTGCCATATAATTTGTCCACAGTGATGTAACTAATACAGCAGGTATTTCCAGTTCAAAATATGGCATTAGCTTTTTTGCTTTTCTGGAGATAAAATCTATATAATATCAGATCTGGGTGCCAATTTACTATATAAGTCCTAAATATTTGGATTTTTTATAATATATTTCCACTAACAATCATTGTTATTCTATGCTACCCATTATTCATTGATAACTATTCTTCAAAATTATTTACTCATTGATTGTTCTTTATTTTTAACTTTTAAAATATGAAACTTGTTTGTAAAATGTACAAATAAACTTAACAAATAGTACATGTAACTATGTATATAGGGTATACAAGGCTTAGTTATTCCTTAGATTTGAAACTTTCAACTATGGAATGTAAAGTTAAATGTAATTTTAAGACAGAAACATATTTGGAATTTTAACTTTTAAGACAGAGACTGTAATATTAAGCCCAACAAATTTTTAGTAGTTTGCATCTTTTTACCGTGTCATGCAGATTTAGACCCTTAAGATGAATTGTCATGAGTAGCTTAAGAAACAAGGACTGTACTTGGGATGAACAGAGTTGCAATTTAAGACACAAAAATTTTAGAGGGATAAAGTTTTCTCCAGGATCTTATAGGTCTCAAACAGATATCAGAGGCAAAATCTACAAGGAGGGAAGAGGGATGCATTTAGTGTTGGCAAAGAATTTAAATTTGTGGTAGGTATAGAGTCAGAGTAATAAGAAATCTTGTACTAAGGAATAGAGTAACTAAATAAAATTCATGAGGTAGTTTCAGAAAAGCAGGTGTGAAAAGAACTAAGGCATTTTTGAGAGAGAATAGGGGCAGATAGCCCTGGTGGCAATCCACAGGAATGGAATGTTCTATTCATGACAACTGTAGCTCCCAGCATACAAACCAAGTTGCAAGGGCTAACAAGTTCCTTGACATTAGCTATGAGTGAATCCTGGCTTCTGGTGTCCTGATCTGCTATTTCAATCTCCCTTCATGTATGTAGCTTCAGCCATTCTATCTTACCATGAACTTGATATGGAAAATATAGATTTTCTTTTAACGTATTTATAAAATAGCCTTTTTGAAATGAAATCATTTATATTGTTTCACTAAATTATTAAGTTAATTAGTATGTATTGGCTCCAATAATTTTACTTTGAGTACAGTTCATTTACATAATGATGCTTTAATAGTTATTGAAGTAAATTTGATATAAAAGCATAGATTTTTCTAAATGAAAAAAAGTAAAGAGAAAAACATCAGAGTCAAATCGTTATAGGAATAAAATCCATGTTTTTGACTTATTCAAAGTGAACATGTAAAATAGATGTTCAAAGAATGTATTTAAAAAGTCACTCAAAGAGTATAGAGGTCATTATTTCAACAAAAATGACAGTAAAGCCCAAAAGTACGATAGTCACATATCACTTCTGAGAGCTCTGTCATTCATTGAATGACCTTGTCACTGTGTTGTCACAAATGCTGCATTCATGGTTTTTACTCAGGTAGAAGTTGTTAAAAAACATGGGGAACTCCCAGTAGTGCTGGATGCCCAGAAATCCTGAGGCCTTTAAATTCACCACCTTGAGTCCTTCTTGTTATCTAGCCTCTCAGGGTCTGTAGATTACAGCATGCTTAGCCTTTACTTTCCAGCTAATAACCACTTATAAGTGAATACATATCATGTTTATCTCAGGATCTGGGTTACATCACTCAGGATGATTTTTTTTTACTAGTGCCATCCATTTGCCTTCAAATTTCATGGTTTTTTTTAAACAGATGAGTAATACTTCATTATGTAAATATACCACATTTTCTTTATCCATTCTACAGTTGAGGGGCATCTAGGCTGTTTTCAGGTTGTGGTTATTACAAACAAAGCTGCCATGAAGATAGTTGATCAAGTGTCCTTGTGGTATGAATGAGCATCCTTTGGATAATATGCCCAAAAGAGGTATAACTGGGTATAGAGTTATAATTCAAAGTTTTCAGAGAAACCCCATATTGAATACCTAAGAAGATGTACAAGTTTGCATGCCTACCAGCAATAAAAGAGTGTTTTCCTTGTTCTACATCTTTGCCAGCATGAGTTGTCACTTGTTTTTGTTCTTAGCCATTCTGACAAGTACAAGATAGACTCAGAGTCATTTTGATTTGCATTTACCTGATGGCTAATGAAGTTGAATAATCCTTTCTCTTTTCTCTTAACTTTTTAAAATTATTTACTGTTCTCTCATACATTACATTCCAAGCACAGTTTTCCCCCTTTACTTCTCTAAGTCCCTCCCACCTCCCCTCTTTCTCAGATCCATTGCTCCTCCATTTCCCTTCAAAGAAAAGCAGGTCACCCAATGATATCAAGTGAACATGGCATAGCAAGATATAATAAGACTGGGCATGTTGGAGGAGGCGGCTGCTTGCTCGTTCCTGGCCACCTGGAGAGCTTTGACCTGATATAATCACACAGAAACTATATTAATTAAAACACTGCTTGGCCCATTAGCTCTAG
>LOJH01019501.1:9120-20672 GCA_001685095.1 Ellobius talpinus | reverse complement strand
AGAGAGAGAGAGAGAGAGAGAGAGAGAGAGAGAGAGAGAGAGAGAGAACTGTCCCAGGAGATAGAGATCTGTCCATCTGTGGAAGGTTACTGGCTTCTTGGCAAAGATAAGCCAGCGCCTTCTTGCACGTCTCTGAGCACCATGGGGACAGCGTAGCTGATTTGGTGATGTGACTTTCTCTTTTTATTCTGTTCACAGGAACCCAAATGGAGAAGGGCTGCCCCATTGGCCACAATATGACCAGAAGGAAGGGTACCTGCAGATTGGAGTCCCAACACAGGTAGCTCATGGTCTGAAAGACAAGGAAGTGGCCTTTTGGACTGAGCTCAGGGCCAATGACGCAGCACAGAGGTCAACCCAGAAGAAGCACGTTGAGCTCTGATCAGGAGGCCTAGCCAGATTTGAGAGCATGGAGCAGAAAAAGGGATATTCCACAGAAGTTGTTTCCAAATAAAAGCATCCTATTTTTGAGGACATAGACACAGTGGAAAAAGACATAGAGTTGTGTACAAGCATAATAAGAAAAAACATTTGATTTTATGTTCTCAAATTTTAACATTAAAAAACCATTCCCCTGCAAATCAAACCGAGTCTTTGTCTCAAGATGAATCCATGGGCCTTAGAGAGGGAAGTATGGAGAGAGATCCAACATCATAAGATGTCACCTCCGCAAGGTGTGGATAAATGATTGACTGCCCTACTGTCTAAAGGAAACAAGTGCACTGTGGGAGACATGAGATTTCTCTGGTGCCACTTTGTCCAGGGTCCACACAAAGACCCACGCATCCCAGAGAGGACAGGAATGACAGAACAGAGAAATGACCCCACCCAAGTGAGCACTTATAAAACAATTTACACACAATTTAAGAATAATTTACACACCTGTTAGACACAGTGTAATGAAATATATACTGCCATTCCGAGATGGTAGATTTGGGTCCCATAAAGAGGTAATGTGGAAAAAAAGAAGACTGAAAGATAGCAGGGCAAACATCAGGCCCTTTATATTCATGGCCTACACCCATGGCACATTGCACCAGAAGGACAGAATCGACTCTACAGGCCTGTCAGTTGTGATGCTTATAGCCTTTTTAACATGCTTGAACTAGCCCTGCTTACTGTCTCTAGCTGTGCTCTGTTTTGGTGACCTATTCCTTTCCTTTCTGACCATCTCCTAGGGTCTCTGTCCCATCTCAGGCTTCAAGCTCATAGCTTCATCTCTGGCCTTCATATAGACTGCTGATGGTTATTCAGATCATGGCACACAATGTCTGCTTTTCCTTTGAAATCAATGTCAAGACTTCCGTGGACCAACAATTTGCATTCTGTGTGCCTGCAGAAGCAGCATCACGGATAATGGCAAAGTCTATCCCCAAGTGGTGGAGCAGGCAGGCTCTGAGAATGCAGTTGTAGGAGCCCCTGAGGGCCTAGGTGTCAGAACGCAGGGCAACTCTCTCGTGGTCTGTGTGATTAGGACACCATGAAGAATTCTCTTCCCAAAATGAATTTTTACATTCCTAAGAGCAATAGGTACGAACTAATAATAATATTATAGCAATAATTATTATTATATAATTATTAATATCATATGTAATTATATAATAATAATTAATAATGATAATTCCTATGATGCCCTCGAGACATTTTTCCCTTCCAGATGAAAATGTATGGCTTATTTTTAACATCTTAATCTGGTCATCCACCACAATTTCCTTGTCTCCAACATCAAATGGATTTTTGCCAGCAAACTGCATGACTTCTTATTGCTGTTTGATGCTGAGTTCACTGAAGACCTAGTTACCAGCATCTACCAATGACCAAGCCAGACCTGAAAAACCTTTCTGTTGGAAGTTTCCACCAACAACTTTATTAAAGCCCCTTTAAACTCAGTCGCAAACAAGTCACAGGCTCTGAGCAATGTAGACAACTTCCTTCCTGCCTGCTGCCCAATAGTCTCTCCTAGACATTTCCAGTGTGTTAACACTAAAACACGGCATTATTCACAGAGCTCACACTCTAGAACTAGCCTATCAGATTACCAAAAACCAACTTAACAAACAAACAGACAACGCCAAAAGTCTCAAATGCTTTAAACAAGTTTCCACTTTTACTGGGCCACATTCATATCATTCTCTGCTAGAGGCCTGGCAGCTCAGTTCCCAGTAGAGTCTTACTGCCACATAAATCCTAAGGCTCCACAAACTTGTCTGCCTTCTGGTTCTGCTTACACAGCCTCGTCTCCAAATCTCCAACTGATTAGAGTCCTTGCTCTAGGAAGGTTTGCAGCTAGTGGTTACCCACCTACTGGGGCGTGGCCTCTCATACTCTATATGCTGATGCAGAGCCTGCTTCAGGCCCCTTCTCCCTCCTTTTTGCTGGCTGCTCGTTTGGATTGTTGGATTGCTGGATTCGATCTATGTCTACCATTCAAGCAGAGAATTCTGATTTCTGAGTTTATCCCTAAATAAATATCTATTTCTCATTTCTGAGCTGGTGTGGGATTTCTTTCAAGTATCCGCTCATCACTTGGTTCATTCATCAATTCCTTGTAGACTTTATGCAATAGTCCTATCAGCGGCCCTATGGCTGGTATGAATACTTTTAACCAGACTTTCTGTCACCATGACAAATACATAAAATAAAGATATTAGTAGTAAGTGTTTTTATTTTGATGAGTCTGGCCATCTCAGCCCATCATGTGGGGAGGGCATTGCCCTGCTAAGCAGCACACACAATGGTGGTCAGGACCCCAGGAGATGCCTATGCAGGCTGGCCCATCCTTCTGCCCATTTACTCCACCTGGGCACCAGCCTAAGGACAATACAACCACATTTAGGGTGAGTCATCTCCTGTGCCAACACAGACAAAAGTGCGCTTCGCTCATCTGATGTCTTCTCAAGCTAAACAAGTTGATAATCAATATTAGCTGTCCCAAGTTAGATTATTTGTCCTCCATCAGATGAATGACTGGCAATCATTTTCTACTCTTCTGTTCATGGTCTTTCTCAAGTTTTTTTAGTTGAATTTTTTTAAATTAAAATACAATTATATCAGTTCCCTCTTTTTTCACTCCTCAAATCTTATCATATCCCCTCCCTTACAACCGCCCTCCCCCACTCCTTTTCTTATTGGTGAATCCCTTTTTTGAATTATTTTCTCTCTCTGAGTGTGTGTGTGTGTGTGTGTATTCTCTCTCTCTCTCACACACACACAGACACACATGTTCCTTTAGTGTGGCTTGTGTGTATATGATTTGAAGCTAACTACTTTCTTTGGATAAGCACTTAGGGGGTTCATCCCTAGGAAAGGCTGATTCTCTCTCTGAGCCTGTATTTCTTTGTCTGGGGTGGAACCCCATGAAAGTTCCTCCCTTCAATGTTAGCACATCTATTGCTAGTGTCATTGTTCAGGCCTTTATTTTAGCAGCTGTATTGTTCAGGTATCATGGGTGTAACTTCCCTGTTGTTTCCAAGAGAGGAAATTTCCCAGCCAACTTCCTAGTCCTCTGACTCTGACAGTCTTTCTTCCTCCTCCTCCTGATGCTCCCTGAGCCTTAGGTGTGGGAGTTGTTTGTTATCTGCTGATTGTACATCTTGTTTTACACAGCTTTTCAATTTGGTACAAGCTCAGGTGCCAATTCTTGCTTTTATTTCCTGAGTCTTACTAAAGAAATAACTGTATTGTTTCATACATTTCAGCAGCACAATGTTTCCATTTTACGTTGAGTTGTGTGCAGGACAGAAACAGGTTACTAGTTCCTACTTTCTTAGTGCAGATAGCCATGTTCTCCAGCTCCACTTGAAGATTTTTTTTAAATTAATTTATTTATTTTTGTGCTTTGTCAAAATCGATTGTCTTCTTCTGGGGAAACTGCATAGGACCAAACTATGCCTTCTAAATGTGAGTGACAATTATGTGGTTTGGGCAGTTTGTGGGGCCACTGGCCATGAGACCAATATTTATCCCTAGTGCATTGAACATGCTTTTTGGAGACCATTACCTATGTTCAGCCTAGATAGAGGGGGGAGAGACTTGGTCCTGCCTTAAGTGATATGACAGACTTTGTTGACTCCCCATGAGAGGCCTCACCCTCTCTGAGGAATGGATGGGGGTTGGGTATGGGAAAGTTGATGGGAGGGGGAGGAGGAGTCAGAAAGGAAGCTGGGATTGGTACGTAAAATTAAAAAAGATTGTTTTAAAAAAAAAAGAATCGATGGTCTCTAACTGCATGGATTTGTTTCAGGGACCTCCCATTTTATTCCATGGGTCTAGCATATAATATCAGTACTATGCTCATTTGGCTACTAAGACTCTAGTGAGTTTTAAAATCAGGCTTTGCCATGTCTCTAACAGTCCTGTTTCCACCCAGCGCTGCTTTGTCCATTCAGGGTCTCTTCTGTTTCTGTATGAATTTCAGAATTTCTCTCTGTAGATTCATGAATAATGTCATATGGATGTCTTGGGAGAGTTTGCTGAATCTGTGCTGTTCTTTCTGTATTGTGTGGCCATGAAAACAATATAAATCCTTTCTACCTGTGAACATTGGAGGTCTTTGCAATTTCTGACATGTCCTTACATTCCCTTCTAGAGTCGTTTATGATTTTCCCTGTTAACTCCATAGCTGAGCTTATTTCTAGGTTTCTCTCCAGGAAATTTGCTGATCCTTATATGTTAGTCTGTGTCCGGAGAATTTAGAAAACTTCGGGAACTCTGGGTTGGTCTCCTTTCACTGTTGGTCTTCTTCCCACCAACAGAGTCTTTCTGAGCAGTCCTAGGGTGGTCTCCTGGTGTGCTGGGTCAAAGATCTAGTGCTTTGTGCCCCTGGAGATGAGCGCATATGCATGGCGAGAACAGCTCTCCCTAGGGTCTCATCCATGTGTACAGGACTCTGTCACTCAGCCTTTAGACCAGATTGACTCCAGGGAGACTGACCCCTATCTATAATACAAACCAAGAGAAATCCATAGAGACAGTTGACTGGAGCTCATGGGAACTCTTGGAGGTCTCTAGACTCACAGCTTAGGGAGCTGACAGGGGACCTAACTAGGCCCTCTGCATGTGGGCAACATGGTCTGTTTGAGGGGCCCCTGGCAGTAGACCAGGGTCTATCCCTGGTGCAGGAGCTGGCTTTTTGGAGTCCCTTCCCTATAGTGGGATGCCTTGCTCAGCCTTGATGCAGGTAGGGAGGGGCTTGGTCCTGCCTCAACTTCATGTGTCAGGTTTTGTTGACTCCCAGAGGAGGTCTTACCTTTTAGGAGTGGATGGGAGCTGGCAGAGGGGGAGTGAGAGGAGGGGAGGGAGAGGAAACTGTGGCTGGGGTATAAAATATATTAAAAAATCTAAAATAAATAAGAATGAAAACAAAGCACTTAGGAGGTGTAAACATAACGCAAACTCCAGCTAAAGAGCTGAATGTCAGCAAAAGACATTTTCTGAGTCCATGGAGCTGACTATACTGATGATGTCCCTTGGTACCTAACTGATGGTCACAGTGATGGACAAGGTGGGTGGGCACACTCTAGTTTTACTATTAGAAAAGACTATCAATGATTTAATTCCTACACCGAATGAATTATTTTTGATATACCCTTTTGTGAACAAGACATTATTTTTTATATTATGATTTTCTTTGTTTTTACCAGTATTTTGGTTATAGAAACAGTGACACATTTTCCATGTCGACCTCTAATTATTGTAATTAATATATCCCTTCCATTTATGGGAATAGTATTAAAGCTCCTTATTAAAGTCATGGGTTACAATAAAAAGACTCAAGGCATGAGCAGAACACTAGTAGTCCAGATGGTGTGTTCATTGGTATCAGCCTTTCAATAGAAACAGAGGGAGATGCCTGAAGAATGCTAGCTTTTATTTAGGAGTTAACATAGGACTGACTTTGTGATGTAGAATAAGAGAGCCATGGGAATGGCTGAGGCCTGGCTAAAAGAAACTTAGAGACACAACCAACCTAATTGTTGTTTAAATGCTATCTTAAAACACCATTCAGTAGCAGGAACTCCAAAGATAACATGGCCCAAGTTTAAATAGATGTTGCCAGACTAACATCCTCTTGGAAGATCTTTTGCATGTTCAGACTCCTTTGCGTTGCTTCTTGGTATCAAGAAAAATAAACTTCAGGCCCTTCCTAAAAGACCATTGACTTTGCTTTGTGTTAGGGCTTGACACCAGTAACTGAATTTGGGTTTGGGTAGCTTTCACAATGACCAAAATGTGACAATATGAAAAAAGTGGAGACTTCAGAAAACATGGTGATGTGCTCTGTGCTGGAAAATGCTATAGTCTTCTAGAATCAATGAGTGACAAACCACAGCTGGGGCTGTATGGATCAGCTCCTTCCCCAAAGCTCTGTTCTCATACCATACTCTCAGAAAAGGCCTGCAAAGGCACAAGATAGAGTCCCAGTCTTTCCACTTCCCAGCCTAGGGTTTTCTACCTGGTCTGCTCCTGATTAGTCCCACACCTTGTAAGTGAAGCTGAGTGTAGGATGCAGGAGAACATGACTTTTTCCCATGTCTCAGGCCATAGTCATACATGCATGCCATTAATATGTTGGATAAATTAATGGATATAGGAAGTGTTATGGAGTGAATTAGTAGGCCGCAAAAATACCTACTCTGCCATGCAATGCCAACTTCTTGAGACTTAAGGCCACTTCCTAGGGTTTTACTTACCACGTCACATATTCATAAAGATTCCACATAGGAATCTTTAGGACACATGAACGTAAAGGTGTGACACATACAGCTATAGCAACAGGGGAACTAGACTTGTTAGCAGCCTGCCTTGGGATTTGGTGTGAGGCTTTCTAGGTCCCAGGTTCACCATCGCTTCTGTGGAGCAACCATGGGCCAGCAACTGCTTCAGAGGGTACAACCAGGTGCAAAACAGCTCCAGGTGTGGCTTCGTGCCTAATAGGACAGTGTTGCAAATGGTCTAATCGTTCAACAATGGATAGGAAATCATTAATTCTTCTTAATTATAAAGCCATGTTTCATAGATATGGATGGATGTTTTCTTGAAAACGTGCCCTACAATATCACCGGCTGAGTGTCAAGGCTGTCAGGCAGGTTTCAAAGGCCTGCAAGATAGTTACTGAGGAAAGAGCTTATCTTTGTGCTCAGTAACAGCTTTATTGTCTAATTAGAAGGACTACCCTAATGGGCCTAGGTGGGTAGAGATAAGGAGCACTCTTTTATTTTCGTGTTCTTCTAAGGCCAAATTTTCTTCCTGTATAAAATGAAGGGAGGAAGCCTAGCCTAGTCTTTGGAAAAGTAGATAATCTCCAGAAACTGAGATTTTCAATCATTGTGTCATGACGCTCTTCTGCTGAAGTATGGGGTACCACACCTTTTCAGAATGAGTACTCAGGAAAATTTCACAGCAGGCAAAACTGCGTCTTAGGGAAGAGTGCACTGATGTGTCTGCAGCAGTAGAGGCTGCTTGGGTGCTGTCTGCCCCATCCTTCCTTTCATCAGGATTGATCTGATCCAGACAATGCCAGGCTTACCAAGCCATCCTGGTGAGAGAACACACTTTCCTAGGTTCCTGCTTCTTCTTGTTCTAACCCCACAACCCTTCACTCTTAATCTTAGGTCAAGCAGCTTTGACACCATGATTGTGCACAAAATCAAAACATTTTAATTTATGGTACAGCTGCTCAGCTGCTCGGTATGGCCTCTTGCTGGTGCGTTAAAAAAAACAAGGGTCTACTGGGCACCACCAAGCTGAAGTTGGGTTTCAGATTCTGATAGTGATTTTATACTGAGTTGCTGTGTCAGGTCACGTATCCTCTATGAATGTCTGGGAATTGGATTCCACCAGGCACCAAGAACAGTATTTAGTGAGGCTCATATGTCACTCTTCTTAGGTTGCTATAACAATATAGCACAAGTTGGGAGAGAGGACACACACCAAAAATCTCCTTTCTTTTTTTTCTAGAGTCTGGTAGTCCAAGTTGAAGTTGTTAGCATGGTTGCTTTTCTTTCAGGCCTTGTTTCTTTCTGATAGGGTGTCCCCCTTTTACCTTTAAATGTGGTAGGTCCTCTATGCACAATTGTCAGCCATGCCAGTTTGCATGTTATAAATTCATTCCTCTGATGATGGCATCAATTAGATGGAATTAGTGCCCATCAGAACAACTTACTGTTCGTTATAGCTCCTTTAAAGGTCCTATCTGCAAACACAGTCCTACTATGAAGTTTGAAAGTTAGAATGATTAATTCTAGGGAATAATCATTTGAATACACAGCAAACAAGGGTAACTAAAGAGTTACAGAGACTTTGTTTTTTTTTAGGTTTTACAAATGACATAATTGGCACAGGAATTCAAGTCATTCACTTTGGAAGATGTGAGAAACAGCTATGAGAAATCATCCTACAAAGGGTTAAATTTGCTGTCAGCTAGGATCCTGAGGGACCAGAGTCAGTGTCCAATGAAAATGCAGGGAAGACAATGTGTATAGTCAATGTCATCATAGCAGGGATGTGGCAAACTGCAACGCTTATACATTGTGTGGCATCATCACTGACTAAAGATTTTTCCAGTGCTTGGAAAACTATGGATGCCCTAGAATTGCCACCTGTCATGAATGCAATGACATTTCTCCACTTTAGGGAAATCCCTGAAGCAGACAGAGCTTCTGGCACATGGGAGTCACCCAAGAACACTGGGCTTGTGTAATCCAGGACATCGGACAGCTACTGACATCTACATTTTCCTTCCAGATCCCAGAAAAGCAGCTGTGGTGAACATTTGCACACCTGATCAAGGGAGAGACTAGAGACCAAAGTGATAAAGCCACCATGGAAATGACTGCTCATTGCTTGGAGTCTGTCCGCATAGTTTACAGGATGACTACCCAGACATGTATGATAGCTCAAAATAGACATTTAGTTCTTGCTCACAGGAAGCCCAAAGGCAACTGTAGAGCGCAGATTCTCTTTGTCCACACACAAACCAGGAACTCAGGCTCTAGCCATCTTGTCCCTTAGTCTCTCAGAGCCATTGATTCTGATGAGCTGTAGAGAAAGTACAGAGAAGCCTGAGCTGGCTCCTCTCTGCGCTGGCCTGGAGACAACCCAGCTCCCTTTGTTATTGTGCTCCATTGTAGCACCTAATCTCATGATGCTGGTTTAAATGCCAGTAGACCTCGGCCATGTAACTCTTGTCAAGGCAGGGCTTTCTGAGTAAGAAGACTACAAGTAGGAACAAGGAGCTCAAGAGCTCAGAAAGTGTGACTTTGGTTCAGTTCCTCAGCTAAGCTGAGCATGAGGATTCACCAGCATGGATCAAGGTTTATTTTGAACATTGGTGTTTCTACATGTGACATCAATCACAGGGTCTGTGACGCTGTGAGTGCTCAAGGGATACCGGAAGGTTAATGGTAGGATGGATAACAGTGGAAAATTGAATAAATAAAAATGTAATTTTAGAACCAAGGCACACTAACTTGATGTATACTGGCTAGTTTTATATCAACTTGACCCAAGCGAAAGTACTTTGGAAAGAAGAACTCTTAATTGAGAAAAATCCTTCCATAGGATTTGCCTATAGTCAAGTTTGTAGTACATGTCCTTTATTAACAATTTACGTGGGTGGGCCCAGGTCACTGAGCATGGTGCCACTCTGGGCGTCTGTCCTAGCTAGCATAAGAAAGCAGTCTGTGCAAGTCCTGGGTTACAAGCAAATAAACAGCATTTCTCTTCAACCTCTGCCTCAGTTCCTACCTCCAGAGTCCAGCCTTGAGTTCATGCCCTGGCTTCCCATAGCAATGGAATATAGAACCTGAGAATTGTAGAATGAAATAAATCCTTTACTCCCCAAGTTACTTTGAGCCATGGTGTTTTTTTACAGCAATAGGAACACTAAGAGGAGATGCAAGCCATTCAGAATGCTTCTTATTCAAATAAAAATATATTATAAAATATGATTACATTATACACAACTTATTGAAAAATCTTTATTAAGTTGTAATTCACATAAAACATATTTTTAAATGACTAACTTATAACCTAGTATTTAGAAGATGTGTCATTGGAGGGCACAGGAAAAGTTGAAGAGAAGAGAGGAATGGGTAGAAATGATATAAATACTGAACTTATGTATCCAATTGTCAATATATAAATAATGTATAGTATATTACACGTGACTGCTAACTGCATAACATTTTAATCTCTCTAATTACAATTAGCAGTCACCCCTCCACTGTCTTCAAGTGTCTAGAAAAGCTATGGCAATTATAGTCTACGAGACAAATCTTGCCTACTGTGTATATTTAAAAATAAAGTTTTATTGAAACACGGCCATGTTCATTTTCTCATGTATGGATACTTCACCATAATAACAAGCGTTAGGTAGTTGCCATGGAAGTTGTATGACAACATAAGTATTAGGTAAATTCTACCATTTACCCAAAGTTTGCCAGCACTCCATCTAGATCCAAGAGACCATACAGAATACCATCATTCCTCTCCCTCTCAAAAGCAGGCCCTTCCCTTAGCAGTCACAGGGTGACTCCTGACCCGTCCAGCAGGTCCAGTTATTCAGGGTCTGAAGAGGCTCTACCTGAAAATCAAGGGCGGGGGCGAAGAAGGAGACCAAGCGACAAGGTCTCCGTTCATTCAGTACAGCTTCTTAGATTAAATAGTCTTCCAATGAGGAATTTGGCAGAGCAGGGGGAAGGGGGAAGGGGGGATTGTCAAGCAGGCAGGGTTATCTAAAACTAAACTTTAACTTCCTTGCTGTTTGCNCTGAAGAGGCTCTACCTGAAAATCAAGGGCGGGGGCGAAGAAGGAGACCAAGCGACAAGGTCTCCGTTCATTCAGTACAGCTTCTTAGATTAAATAGTCTTCCAATGAGGAATTTGGCAGAGCAGGGGGAAGGGGGAAGGGGGGATTGTCAAGCAGGCAGGGTTATCTAAAACTAAACTTTAACTTCCTTGCTGTTTGCCAAGCTGAAACACCTGTAATTAACTAGCTTCCTTATCTAACTTCCTTACTTCTGAAACATCTGTAATTAACTAACTTCCTTATCTTCCTTGCTTGCTTCTGGCTCGGGCTAGGCCTTGGGCCTAAATCTTGGCCCATAGTTCCTAACAGACTCCTAGTGTGTTTTGCATGAACGTCAATAGTGTCTGCCCCTCAGGACATAAGTTACATTTGTGGAGAATGCAGTCTCTCCTGGAACTCTACTAAAGACCAAAGATTCTCTGACACTGATTCAGTCTTCAAATCCCATTGTCCCCAGGGAGCCAGAGTCCCTTGTTTACAATAGAGTATCAAAGCCTAGAATGTGTAAGCGTGTACTTGCTTCACAAGGATCTGGAGTCAGGCCACAGTGCACATCTTTAGTCCCAGCACTCAGGAGGCAGAGGCAGGTGTGTCTCTATAAGTTCAAGGCCATCCTGGTCTACAGAGCTGCCAAAGCGCCAGCAAGGCAACTGTTGTTCTTCTGAGCGAGGGATGTCGGGATTAAAACACAACACAACTTCAGGTTCTGCAGACAAGCCCTTTATTCTACTTTCTCACAAGTA
>LOJH01019499.1:609-15457 GCA_001685095.1 Ellobius talpinus | reverse complement strand
CACACACACACACACACACACACACACACACACACGACAAAATACTCCACAAATACCAGACAGGCCTTTGGGACAGAGCTGACAGGAAAAGGTGGCTGGAGGTGGTGCCTGGGATGTGTGTGTGGAGAAGTGAGATATGTACGGCAGCTAACACAGAAAAGGGGCTCATCATGGATTACTGTTGTGGCTTTCCTCTGTGTCCATGCTCACCGGAGGGAGGCCTCCATTGTCATTGAGCCTCTTGGCCCTGTAAGTCTCATAATGGATGTTGTGGGTGACTTCTTTGAGGTCCTGGAGGTGAGTCCTGAAGGACACAGTGAAAAAGAGAAGGGGGTGCAATTAAGGGTTGGAAGATGAGGAAGTGATCCACCTCTGAGGCTAACACAGCTCTTTGGTAGACCAGACCCCAATGACTTGGCCCTACTCCTGAGGGCCAATGACATCTCTTCAACCCCTCCTTCTTTGAGACAGGGGCTAGAACTGGGCCAGAAAGCTCTGTCAGAGAGACATGGAAACTCAGGAAGTGAATTTGGACAGATGGCCCTCAATCCCAAATAATTAAAACTGCCACAAGAGAAGGGGGAGAACATCTTACCTGATGACGAAGTCTCGAAGCAGGGCAAACTCGCAGTGGTTGAGGTTTTCCACTATGGATAAACCAGAAGAAAATGGGTGGCCGTTTCACTAACGCACGGCCCATAAGGTGGGCAGCTTTAAAGAGAGCGCGAGACACCAGGCTGTGCTGGTGTACACTGTTAGTCCCAGGACGCGGGAGGCAGAGGCAGGCTGTGAGTTGGAGGCCAGCCTGGTCTACAAGAGCTAGTGCCAGGACAGCTAGGGTTGTTACACAGAGAAACCCTGTCTCGAAAAACAAAGACAAACAAACAACTAACTTGTGAAGGCCTAAGATGATTGAAAGAAAGGAAAACACAACGGAGCTCATAACTGAACCAGCTCTCCAAGGTCAGAAAACCCAGCTAAGAGACGTGGAGTGGCTGTTATCTGCAAACGACACACCAAGAATGGTGGGAAGAGAGGAGGATACTGCATGACTCTGGTCTCACAATGTGTATATAACATTTTCATCCACATTTTGTAATTTTTTTTTATTTTTATATGCATTGGTGTCTGGGGGAGTTGAATCCACTGGAACTTGAGTTACAGACAGTTGTAAGTTGCCATGTGGGTGCTGGGAATTGAAACTGGGTCCTCTGGAAGAACAGTCAGTGCACTTAACCGCTGAGCCATCTGTCCAGCCCCCTCTCATCAATATTTCTAATTCAAGGTGAATAATGAGATAATGCTACTTTTAAAATCCTGAGGTACTGGGTGTGGTGAACACAGTGGCCCAACACTGCAATCCCAGCATTTGGGACAAGGGGAAGAGGATCATGTGTTCAGGGCCAGCCATGGATACAACAGTAAAAACCTGCCTCAAAAAAAAGCCACTAGTTGAGGATTTAGCTCAGTGGTAAAGCACTTGTTTATCACAGCGAGGCCCCAAGTTCTACTGCCAGGACCACAAACATTAACAATAAGCAATCCAAGACAGTGGAGTAAATCTCAGTTTGGGAATCAAAATACCCAAATTTGGAGTTCAAATTTCACTAGCACGCGAAAAGCGCTGGATTTAGTCTCCAGCGGAGCTGCCGGTGGTGGGTGGGGACTGTGTGACCTTTGCAAAGCAAAACACTTGTCTGAGATTCATGTTCTGAAGACGGGGGCACCTGCACTCCTCACAGGGCTACCATGTTGAATAAAGGGTTGTTCGTCTTCCTGGTTTGGTTTTGTGTGGACTGCAGGGGATGGGACGCAGGGTCTTGCACACACGCAGCAAGCGCTCTATCACTGAGCTACTCCCCAGCCCTGAGTGAGACCCTTGAGGCAACTTCTTGGAAACTTTCAGATTCATCATATCCCACCCAAGGTCACATCTATCCATAATAAATGCTAGGATGAAGACAATAGCTGAACCACCCTATGGTACTTTGCCAGGTCACATATGAAAACATTTCTCTGTTTTTGTTCCACCTTTGATAGTTTCCCCAGGTTCTAAATTCATTTTACAGGCCAAGTCATTGCCACCTGGTCACAAGTTAAATGATGTCACTGCTTGCCAATAAGCTCCTTATCGGCAGCAACTGGCTGGCATCAATATCCCAGAACAGCACTTTGACCTCCTGATGCTTAATAGCTGCTCTCTGGATAGCCACTTCTAGGAGATGGACTGAATTACCTTCAATGATCCCCCACGGGGTTTTTCTGCCGAGGACCCTCTTGCCATTCACTTGGTACTCCTTGTCACTCCCCACCACAGCGAAGGGCATGCTCTCCTGCTGGATGAGGGGAGAGCACAAAGCAACACACATGCTCAGTCCTCTTCTGCAAACCAAATGTCCAAGGGCAGGATAGCCTTTCACAACTTACTCTGTTGCTCATTCAATGATACTCCTGGGGGTAAGGGCAAGACTCTTCCCCTTGAAAAGGCTGAGCTGGGACTCTGGTCCTGACTACACTGCCGTCTGGCTGCTTAGCCTCAGTAAGTTGGCTTTCCTTCCACTAGAGAGCACTTTGTACAGTTCATTGTGCTTGAGCACATATTTTCGTTTGATTTGGAACAGCTCTGTGAGCTAGCTGGGACAGACTCTTACAAACAGCACCTCCCCCTGCCCCGCAGGCGCCAGCCAGACTCCAAGATGTGTTCTGTGGCTCCCATGGAACCTACTGGCAGATGCCCAGGTACCGAACTCTCAGGGCTCTAGGCTGCTCTGCTCTATCGGGGCAAGCACCCGAATGTATCTGCCTGTGTGTTTGTTATTGTCATCAAAAAAAAAGAGAGAGTCATGTGTTGCTTAACAGCTGGAATACGTTCTGAGAAAAGTTCATGGGTGATTGTGCCATGGGCAAACTCATAGCCTAGACGTACGCAAACCAGTAAAACAGTTGCCACATCACCAGATGATATGATTGCAGGGAAGCCCTGTCACATGCGGACCATCCCTTCACTGACCAAAAGCCCTTCATGCAGCCCATGAATACCATACATAAATTGCAGATATAGGTGTGGAACTGTTTTCAGAAAATTATGCCAAGTGTGCAGAAAGATGACATCAGTGAACTGCTTTGGCATCAAGAATGGTCTTTGGGCTGAGAATATAAGTCAGTGATCGAGTGCTTGCCTACCATACCCAAGGTCCTAGGTTTGATCCACAGCCCTGCAGAGTGTGTGGTGTGTGTGCACGTGTGTGTGTGTGTGTGTAATAAAGCAGAGTGATGGTGCAATCCCCAACACCACAAAGATATAAAGGCTGATGGATGTGACACATATTTTAACATTTTAGCTTCCTAAACTGTTTCTTTTTAGACATTTAAGATTTATAGATGTCATTTTTAAGGTGATTATCTGAGGCCGGTGAGGTGGCTCGATGGATAAAGATACCTGCCACCAAATCTAACCTGAGTTAGATCCACAGGAGAAAAAGAAAATTAGCTACTGAAAGCTATCCTCTGACCTCCACACATGCCACAGGGACTCCCACTCCCTCACTGCCCCAATAAGTAAATTAGTGTCACTAAAAGGGTTGTTTTTTGGGTTTTTTTTGGGGGGGGTGTAATGCCAGGTAGTGGTGGCACAGGCCTTTAATCCCAGCACTCGGGAGGCAGAGGCAGGTGGATCTTTGAAGTCAACCTGGTCTACAAAGAGAGTTTCAGAACAGCCAAGGCTGTGACACAGAGAACTCCTATCTCAAAAAAAGGGGGGGGGAGCTTTTTTAGTAATGACATTAATTCAATTGTCTTTTTCAACTAAGTATCTGTCCAACTATAAGGGATAAAGGGCTTTCCGCTAGATTGTTCTAGAAGAGTCTAGAAACCTAAAGCCATGAATTGAGATTTGTCACAGATTAGGTTGGGTTAGTCAGTGGGCTAGGTTTGTGATGCAGAATCACAGAATTGTAGGGCAAGACCTAAGAAGTCATACAGCCAATGGTCTCCAAACCTAGTTTCCTGGTGAGACCAGAGCCACAGAAGGTATCTTAGCACCTACTGGGGCAGCAGAGCTCTGTGACCACAACACTCAGCCAAAGAAGTTCTGTTTGTATGTTAGAGTTCTAAAGTTTTTTATTTAAAATTTTTAATTACATATAGTGTGTGTGTGTGTGTACATATGTACGTGCGTGCATGCACGTTTTATTTCAAGTGTGTACTGAGATCAGGGAGCAACTTTTGGGAGTCAGTTCTTTCCTTCCGCCACAGGGATCCTGGGGATCCAACTCATCAGGCAGTCAGCTTGGCAGTAAGCACCTTTACGCGCTGAGCAATCTCATGGGCCTTCGGTTGTTTTTTATGTAGTTCTTCCAGGGAAAGAGAAAGCCTATAAGCCATTCACCTAGTCTAGCCTCTGTATTTTACAGAGTGAGAAATGAGGTAAACTTTGCCTAGAGCATAGATTCCCCTTGGTACTAGCCCAATGCTTTCCCCGCCTGGTGCCCCATCACCTGACACAGAGGTTTTGCTAGGTCCTGCGAAGGAAAGGGAAGCTTTCATATCATCTGGTGGTGGATAAGACTGTACAGGAAGCCCTGCTTGTGGGTTCACAGTCCTAGTGAGGGTCACCGTCTTCCCCGCTTCCTGAGGTCTGGGTTACATGCCATGACATGGAGATATGGTAGGAAAACCAGGAGAGGGGCCTGAAGGCACATCCCAGAGGTACCGGGCCGGGAATCTGTGTGACGCAGAGGGCCCCACACACCTACCCTGATTTTGTCATTCTCTGTCTTGTCCTCCAAATCCTCATCAAACTCTTTCTGAGGGTAAAACTCAATGCCGTTCACTTCAAGCTCTTTGCGGACCTAGAGGAGCAAGGCAGTACAGCATTGATGATCCCCAGGCCCTAGGCCACAGAAAGATCCCAAGAAAAGACACAGCCCAGCCTGAGAGAAAAGAGGAGGAGTGGACGCAGGCTCAGGCCCCTGGGATTTCAGACAGACAGCACAGCTGTGTCCAGATGCCACAGGCATCTGGCCTTGTCCTTCATGCTCTGCTCTCCTTTGTGAGGGAGGTAAAGTCCACCTCCCAGGCTGTTAGCTCTCTTCCAAGACCAGCGTAAGTCTCTTCCTCCAGGATTTCTTCAGTGCTTTTGTTGGTTTCTTATTCTTTTCATCCCTAGCATACTACTGTTGGTTACTGGTTAGTATAGTCTTTCAAGTAACCTAACACTGGAGCAGTGAGATCTCGGGTTCTCCGTGATGAGTGTATCTGGGAGCCTTTATGAGGAAGAGGAAGCCTGGAACTGCATGGACGTGCCTTTGGTCCAGGAACTTCTAGCCCTTGCCTCCTGGATAGTTAAGTGGGAGGGAGTTAGGATGGGAAATGAGTAGAGTAGCCGTGGGAGCCATGGCAGGAAGGAAACGGCTCAGACCCAGAGGAGGGGAAGGAACCCCTAGACAGGAAAAGGGCAAAGCAGCTGCTCACCCTCTGCTTGAATTCAGACTTCTCCTCCAGGGTCATGGTGTCAGCCTTGGCAATGACTGGGATGATGTTCACCACTTTGCTCAGGTGTTTCATGAACTCAAGATCAAGCGGTCGTAAGCTGGGGCCCAGAGAAGACAGGAATGTCAGAGCCACCAACCCTTCCCGACTCAGCCCCTGCTCTCTCCACACCATCCTTGGGAGAGGACTGGTCTGGGAACCTAGCTGAGGCCACGCAATTGCAGCCTCTCCTCTTGCACATGTCCACTGCTTCAGTGCCCGCTGCATGTCTGCAGCTCCATCCTCAGCCCATCACAATCAAGCTCCCCCTCTCCTTCCTCAGTTTCTATGTAAAGCATGTCTCTCCTTAAACCCCCTCAAATCATTCCATGACACCTTTTCCAACCTAAGAATTTCTCTCTTTGGGGGACATACATGGATGGCCCTTACCAACTGAACTCTTGGGCTCATTTCAGCCCCCAACTTCCATTCCACAGAGCCACACTCTGGAGCCCCAAGTCTGACCCTAGTTTGCAGTCTGGGGAATCCATTAAGTCAGATTGTCTTATAGGTCCCACTAACTGTGGATCAAGGTCTAGGAAAAGCTAAAGCTACCATTTTAGCTGATGCAGGAAAAAAATCTCAATTCAAGGCCAGCCTGGGCTACAGAGTAAGTTTAAGGCAAATTTGGACAACTAAGTGAGACTCTGTCTTAAAAAATAAAGAGGGCTGAGCATGGTGACACATGCCAGCACTTGGGAGGCAGAGGCAGTCAGATGTCTGAGTTCAAGGCCAGCTTGGTCTGCAGAGCTAGTTCTAAGACAGCCAGGGCTACACAGAGAAACCCTGCCTCAATAAATAAGTAGAGTAAATAAATAAATAAATATTTTTTAAAGTTAAAAAAAGAGGGCTGGAGTATAGCTCAATGGTAGTGTGCTTACCTCGCATGTTTAATTCCCTGCACTCATTCTTAAAAACAAAATAAAACCAACAACAACAAAAAAAGCCCTCATTTTATTGAGATCAAGGTCTGACCCAGGGTTATTATTTCACAACTCAACATTGGCTGGGTACCCCTGGCTCCTTCAAAATTCAGGGTCTACCTGGCTGTGTCATCCTCTCAAAAACTTCAGTTCTGACCCTGCAAAGGGGCTTAGGGAGACATACTGCCCTGTAGGAAGGTGGCTAGAAACACCACCGAGATCCCTGACTTCTGTCTGCTCCCATGTTGCTTATTGAGGGACCCGTCTGCCACTTACAAATTAAGTTCCCGGCACAGCCTTCACCTCTGGATGTCTGGCTCATCCTGCGGAAATGGCCACTGTCTAGATACCTACAGCTAAGCTCCACATCTTGCCTAAATACCAGCCCCAGTCCAGTAGCCCTGATTTTAGAAATGGCCACTGTCTGGATACCTACAGCTAAGCTCCACATCTTGCCTAAATACCAGCCCCAGTCAAGTAGCCCTGATTTTGCCTACTTTACCTTTCTTGCCACCCCCATGCTCCAAGTCTTGGCCAAAGCAAGTATCTGTTGAACAAATGAGGTGCCCTCTGCTCAAGTTCTCCCTGTTGGTAAAGTTGGGTTGTGCTGGGATACCAGTGAACAGTATTGGGGATAGAGGGGCAGTGATGCTCAGCTTTACTCTCTTATGGAAAGTCTAGGGAACCCTAAGGTCACAGGGCCATGACCTTCCAGCCATCTGGCCCTCCCCAGCTAAGTCCAAGTATGGATTCTCCAGTCCTTGGGCACAAATGACACACACTGGACCCAGGCCAGTAGTAGGAGTGGGTCTGGTACATACGAGTGTCCTGTGGGGGAGATGAAGTAAAGGCAGCAGTGGACACGAGTGTCAGGGATGCGTTTCTTCCTGGCGATGTTCACCTCTTCCTTCAGGAACTTCTCATACTGCTCATTGATGTATTTCTCAATGGGCTCCCAGCTGAGGGGTGGGGGAAACACAGATGCCATACACCCAAAGGACAAGACTCAGTCAGGTCCCAATCCCCTCACACCCATCTCACATTCTATCCTTCCTTCTCTACTCAACGGCCAGTTCTGCCTTGGCCTCTCCATGGATGGCTTTCCATGGATGGTTAGCAAGGGTAGCATTCTCCCAGGAGACCCAGCCTCTTTCCCAGGAGAATGCAGGTAGGCGTCAATGGGAATGAATCTGCATTGTGTCTTCCTAGCAGAGTATTTAGGGAAGAAATCACAGAGGCAGACACATACCAGTTTTCATTGTTGATCTGGTCCCCGAAGCCTGGCGTGTCAATGACTGTCAGCTTCATTTTGACACCACCTTCCTCTATCACTGGAGAGAATAAAAAGAGCATCCGACAGGTCAATCCTATAGTATAGTTGACCCCAGGATCCCTACAGTCTGCTGGCCAGGAACACCCACACTTCTGAGCAGCAGCTGATATATTAGCCAAGTCAAGGTGACAGACTTCACCTCTACTCAGTACTCTGTACTCTGTGATTCTCCATATGCCTAGAAGACCGTGCTCTGCTTCTTCTGTGTCTACATCTAAATCCTCCCCAAGCTTTATCACCTAGTTCAAGACCCACCTCTTCCAGTTTTACACGCGCACACACTCCCCCCCACTCCCACCTCACTGTCTAGCCCTAGCAGCCTAAGGAGTCTGCACCAACAAATTTGGAGTTTAATTCCACTCTGTGGTTACCTTTCACATCTTCTTCCCCAATAAGCCCCCTTTCTCTCACTTGGCATTGGCCCCCTCAGAATGATGGCCACAGAGGGCATCCTGGACCAGCTCTCACCATGCCCAATGGCTTTGATCTCTACTGTCTTTGGGATCTTCTCCTCCCGGTTCCAGCTGGAGGCCTTTCGGCTCACTTGGGACTTGAAGAGTGTGTTGACCAGCGTTGACTTGCCCAGTCCACTCTGGCCTGCAGCACGGGAGGAGGAGACGGAGAAAGGGAGACAGGCCACACATCTACCTCCTGAGCTGCAGAACCCTCCTGTGACCTTACAGGGCTCCAGGGCTGTGCTCCAAGCCAAGCCCTATTTGAATGCCCCTTGGGGATGAGCATTAGGTAGGAATGGCTGTCCGTTCAATGGAGAGGAGCCTTGAGAAACGGTAGCTGGATTCCAAGTTCCTTCATGGGCCCCAGGACCACTGGCAGAAGGTACAGCTTGGGCATTTGTGTGGTATGTGTGTGATACAGTTTTCTGGTTTGGTTGGGCTTGTGGTTTTGTTCAGCTTAGCTTTTCCATCTTTAATGACACTAAAAGTGAGAACAGAATCACTTCGCATTCAGATCCGCCTCACAGTGCTTGAGCATGTCCACGTCTGTTAATAAACTTGGTCTTTGCACCCCCTGGTGCCGGGGACTGAAAACCAACGCATTGTGCTTGACCGTCAGGTTCTTTAGCACAGAACTAAATCCTCGCCCTCTCTAATCACTCTAAATCATCCCTGTGCATCTCGTAGCAGAGCTGTCTTCTTCCCTAGCTGAGACGTAACATGTGAGGCAACACAGCTACTAAATGATCTGATCTTTCAGGGCTCACATCCCAAGAACCCTGCTTTTTTTCCCGTATAAACTGCTTTATTCTAATTTTATGTTTATTGGTGGTTTTTCCTGTATGTGTATCTGTGTGAGTGTGTCAGAAGCCCTGGAACTGGATTTACAGACAGTTGTGAGCTGCCATGTGGGTGCTGGGAATTGAACCGGGGTCCTCTGGAAGAGCAGCCAGTGCTCTTAACCACTAAGCCATCTCTCCAGCCTGCTTTCTTTACATTTATTTATTCTATATGTGTATGTATATGTGTTAAATGCTCACGTTGTATTGCGTGTGTGTGTGGTGCATGTTATGTGTGTATCTGTGTATATGTGATGTATTATGTTGTGTGTATATATATATATATGTGGTGTTTTCACTGCTTTGGGCTTGCTATGTTATCCCTTTAGGCCATCGTCTCTTCACAGATGGGTAATGAAGGAGGGAACTGGCAGAGACCAGGAACGGTGACTAGAAGCATTTCTCATCCTACCTGAGGAGCTGGCAGAAGCCGCTTAGATCGTTATGTTAAAAAGACTCTACAGGAAAGAGCACGGAAGTCAAGAGCCTCCCTGTGTGCATAAGTAGAATGTAGATGGGAATTGGTAAAAGCTGAGCTGGAGCAGTTCCCAGCCAGGATAGAAGTCTAAATTTATCCCGAGGTTAAAAGAGTTAAGGAATTAGGATGGATGGTTCAATGGGTTCTGCATGTTGGGAAAGCCGCTGGGTAGCTAGTGGACAATGAAGAAAGGAGATGGAGAACCAGGACAGCCCATGTCATCCCAACTGGCACAGTTGTAAAGGCCCACGAACCATCTACCATCTACTGCTTTTTGTTTGTTTTGATTTTGTTGTTGTTGTTTTGGTTTGGTTTTTGGTTTTTCAAGACAGGGTTTCTCTGTGCAACAGTCCTGGCTGTCCTAGAACTCACTCTGAGCAGGCTAGCTTCGAACTCACTGAGATTCACCTGCCTCTGCCTCCCAAATTCTGGGATTAAAGGTATGCACCGCCGCATGGCTTGGCTACTTCTGGTTCTTAAGCTAAGACTTTGGTGCCAGACAGTCAACATCCGTGTCAGCTCAGATGGTGGATTTGTAGCAAAATACCTGAATGAATCTACCCTGGCCAAGGTTCTTCTTCTGCAGATCTGCACTGAGTCAGCTGCAGCCACCCAGGTGAGCTGGCCTAGGGTAACTGTGGGGGATGGGCAGAAGCTGACAGGCCCCGGAGATCTTTACATGGTTAAAGGGACAGGGCTTGTTGACTGTATGGGAGAAGACGGAGGGAGGAGGCTGCCTCACTCCATTTCTACACCCAGTGAATGACTCGGATGAAGCAAATGTCCCTTCCCGCTACATACGGTGACTCACTGACACTACTCAATGACTAAAACCCTGGAAAACTTTGAAGCTTGAAGGTGTGAACAACGAGACCATCTTTTGCCCAATCCTCTCACAGCTCTCGGAGATGGGAAAGGGCTGACGATGCCCATTCCCCAAACCTAAAAGCCAGCTCAGAGTGATGAAGAGGCTGCCCATCTCTGTTCAGCTAGTGGTGAAGCCGGGCTGGGCATCCACCCCAATCTCCCATCCTCCAATCAGCCGGTTAGGAGGAAGAGACCAGAGCTTTGTGATCAGCATGATGAAATCCTCCCTCCTAGAAAGAGCTCACCCTAGAGAAGCCAGGCCATTCTGGGGAAAGAAATGGGATCCTTGGCGCTGCCCACCACTAGGCCTTCAGTGACCCCATGGCTTTCCATACCAACGACCATGATGTTGAAGTCAAAGCCAGTCTTCATGGTTTTCTTGCGCATCTGTTCGATGATGGTGTCGATGCCGATGTAGCCTAGTAGGTTGGAGTTGATGCTGACCGGCTTCATGGGCACCGCCGGCTTAGGCCTGGGCTCAGGTACCAGCTCTGACATAGCTGTGTCCGTCCTGGCCTCCGGGAGCCCTAAAAAGCAGAGGTGGGAGGAATAGGCAGGGTGAGCGGCAGGAGAACAAGGGTTTCGTGGAAGGCACAAGAGTATCTTAATATGGGGTCACAGAGCTGGGACTGGAAGAGACCATAATTTCATCCAGTCTGGGCCCCATACTGTGTAGATGAAAAAAACACTGAGTCCCAGGAGGAAGGGGTGGCAGGGGGACTGGGACTTGCCCAAGAACACCATTTAGGTCAGTTGCAAAATCTGTACCAGCATCAGGTTCTCCAGTCTGTTTATTATGTAAAGATTTATACATTTTCATGTTATGTGTATAAGTGCTTGCCTGAATGTAAGTATGTGCAAAACGTGTATTCAGTGCCCACAGAGGCCAGAGGAGGACACTGGGTCATCCTGGAACTGGATTTACAAACTGTTGTGAGCTGCCACGCAGGTGCTGGGAATCAAGCCCAGGTCTCTACAAGAGCAGTAAGCAGTAACCACTGAGCTATCTTTCTAGCCCCAATCAGGTTTTCCAGTTACTGGACACATTCAAACACATCACTGCCTAAAAGTACTGCATCTTTGTGTATGTAATCCAAGGGCTCGTTCACCTTAGTTCTACTGATACCTGGGTAGTTGCTGTAGTGGGGCTTTTTTACGTCTGCAGGATGGTTAATAGCATCCGTAGTCTGCTAGTCTCCAGAAGGAGTCTCTCAGATGTGACCACCAAAAGCATCTCGACAGAGTACCAAATGTTTCCTGGGGGGCAAATCCACCCCAAAAAGAGCTCTGATCTATGAAATGTCTCAGTTATTCAGACCTGCATCTTGCCTTGCCAAGCAAGGAACAAAGAACCTTTAGGATCCCAGGTCTACTATATGTCAACGGTCAATGGTCTCACTTTCTTGGTCTTTTAGAAGCAATCAGAGCTACCTTTCTTTACAGAGTAAACATTACTCCACCCTCAGCCTCAGTCTCCCCTCTAGGCCATGAGTCTCAAAAGCTGCTGTGCAGCAGAGGGTCTCCCAACACCTCCCATGCAAAGTTTTGAGCCTGCGGAGCCAGCAAAGAAGGAATGAGACCCAAACAAGGCCAGTACTTGTCTAAGATGATATTTTCATACTAGTAAGCAGCAGAAGGGGAGGTTGAGGAAATAGCTCTCCCCAGAGAAGGACAAAGGGCCCCATGGCATGTTCACACACAGGTGAGATGTGGTGGGTCACTGTCCTAGAAGAGATCAACTCCATTTCCCTCTCTGGAAAATGGGTGTGGGGTAAAGTGGAAAAAATCTTGGCTCTGCTATTTGTCAGCTTGTAGACTTGTGTGGGCCACTTCCCTTCTATGAGCCTGCTTCTTCCTCTGCAGAATAGTAGGGTCATGACTAAGGCTGCGGTGAGCATCACATGAGACGTGATGCTTATAAACCCAGAGTCCAGCCTCACAGACCCATGCCCTCTCGCCCTTGCCTTTTTGTTTTGTTTTGTCCTGAGATGGGTTTCACTGCGTAGCCCCAGCTCTAGACCAGGCTGGCCCCAAACTCACAGATATCCACCTGCCTCTGCCTCCCAAATGCTGGGATTAAAGGTGTGTTCCACCAATGCCCAGCTACCCCTGCCCTTTTCAAGTTCAGCTTTCTGGAGCGGGATTGAAACTGAGCGCGTGAAAGCATTTATGAAGCGGAGGTGCCCCGGTTGCTGATTTCACAAGCATATCTTTGCCGCCATGCTCTTGAGAAGCTGTGCCATTTTAGAACCCCGCAGTTCATGACTACCAACCTGCCTCTCAGCCCTGTGAGGAGGGTTGATGGAGCAGCAGATGGGCAGGAGGAAGTGGGAACTCGGTCTCCCTCCCCATTCACAAGCCCAGCCGGGAATCTGCTCTTGTACCCCTGCCACCTGGCCCTTCCCCTGATACTGGCAAGATGGGAACCTTCTTTCCCGTGTCCCCCCTCAGGCACAGCTAAACCTGACAAAGCCTCAACACCTCCTTAGAGCCTGGCTCTGCTCCCTCTTGCTTCCCAGGAAGCTGTTGGCAGCCAGGTGGCTCCAGAGAGCAGCAGGATTGGCTCGGCCCTATGACAGCTGACTCTGCACAGCCTGGGTCCGCTCCTCCACTCCACACCCAGCTTGTGTCCCCCTTTAGCACATCTGCCCTGGGAGCCTGTGCCACGTTTCTCCTTCCTGCTGTTCTCACAGCCCGGCCCTTTTGGTTTCCTACATGCCTGCTAGGCACATTTGGTACCTCCAGCCTGTGTTGTGACATAAGCTACCTGGGAGGCAGGCAAGGGTACTTGTATATGTGGAGGTTGTAAATACATAGAAAGCGTGTGTCCTCACCATGGCCTACTCAGCTCTGTCTCTCAGACCCTGATTGAAGGAGGGGACTGTTACGATGCCCAAACAACTCCTAGACTCTATGGCTGGCCTGATGGAAGTCCGGGACATAAGTGGTTCTCACTTTCCATCTTCCAAGGAACAGTGTTAGCATCCATGATGAGCAAGGTACAGAGCACCTACCAGCAAGTCAGCCTCCTCCCAACCATATTCTAATCACATGCCAGTCACAGGCTAACAGCCGCCACTGATCAAGTACCACAAGTACCACAGATGTGATGCTGGTCACTGTGTCACAAGCTTTGCTGGAACCCCAGTCTAGTAACTTCCCCTCACTGAAAGTCTTCCCATCTGATATGGATGGCCCTCTTGGTGTGCTGCCTCAGTCCCCAGCAGGTTCTAGAGTACTTAGAATATCAGTTCATTCCAGGTCATTCTATATGCTGTCAAATGAAAGCCAGACTAAACCAAGTGCTACATTAAATTCCAAGGATACATTTGTATCCAAGACAAGGTCATTGGAGGGTGGATCCATCTTCTGTGAAGGTGCCTAACAAGTACACCAGGACTTCCAGGGTACAAAGCAAATGCTGCTCTGGAGTTGGCCTCTGTGACTCCATTCTGTGCTCCTCCCACTCCCCAGGCCCCACCAGGCCGTCTTTGCATGGGCAGCTGATAAGTCTAAGTTTTCTTCTCAAAAGAGAGAGGAATGTATCTGCCTTCCTGGGTTACTGTGAAAGCCACACAAAATCATGAATACCAAATGCATACTGGTTTCCAGCCCTCTTTGGGGTAGGAGCCATGCCTTATTGTTCCCTGTGCCCAGTGCATCCTAGCATATCACAGACACTCAACAATGAATGAACGGTTGGTGTGTGAATGAAAGCCCCATAAGGCAGGAGTCCCTGCAGACACCTTTCTCCTTCCTTGGATACTGCTTCCCATCCAGAGCACAAGGATCCCACCCCCCACCAACAAATAGCTGCTGTGTGAGCTATGGTCAAGGCAGGTACAACTGTAGAGACCTCCTCCATCCTCTGCATCTGAGATTGGAGGGGGGCTTCCCAAGAGTAGGGAAAGAGTTCATAACAGTGCTTGTAGCAGAATGCAGCTAGATGGCCCTGGAGGGCCCCTCCTAAGCTCCCAGCTCTCCCAGAGAGGGGTGCATCTGTCTGCAGCACCCCCGCCACATTAGTGCTCTAGGAAGAGAGAGTCCACCTGACTCAGCTGTGGCCCCACAGGACAGCACACTCCATCCCTAAGGCAAGCAAGGATGTAGGGCTTTCTCCTACAGGAAAATTAATGGCTTTGTCTTTGTCTGGTCCAGAGACCCCACCCCTCTGTCGGAAAGGTGGCAATAGGAGAAGGGAACCTTTCTAGAATGCCTACCTCCTTTTAGCTTAATGCTAGACTATCTCTTCCCTCCCAAGCTGAGGGGGGTCTTCTCCAGCTCCTTGGTAACCTGCAGCTTTTATAACCCCACCCCCACCTCAGAGCCAATTCCAGACCATCCCAGTTACAGCCCTGGGCAGCTCAAAAAGAGAGAGAGAGAGAGAGAGAGACAGAGACAGAGACAGAGACAGAGACAGAGAC
>LOJH01019498.1:9370-21194 GCA_001685095.1 Ellobius talpinus | reverse complement strand
GGGAGAGGGAAATGGGAGGAAGGGAGGAGGTGGAAATTTTTAATAAAAAAAGAAACAAATGAGTTACTGTTAGACTTATATCCAACAATATCTGTAATCATGAAAAAAACTAAATGTTAGATTATAGATAAAAGCAATGTCCATGCAAAATAAATAAATAAATAAATGAATTTCAGTTTCTATTGAAGTAAAAATTATTTTTGAAAGGGCACTTTGAAGTTGAAAGAATATAGCCACATTGGAGAGTTCAGGGTAATTTCTCAAGAGTTCATTTATGAAAGGGTAAGGAAGATCTGGTGACGTGCCAAACCCTGCCTTTGGTTGTTCGAATGAAAATGATCCCCACAGCCCCCAGGGATTGGGACTATTAGGAGGTGTGGTTTTGTTGGAGTAAGTATGGTTTTGCTGGAGTTGAAGTGGATGTAGGCTTGTTGAAGTAGGTGCAGTCTTGTTGAAGGAGGTGTCATCTTGTTGGAATAGGTGTGGTCTTGTTGGAGTAGATGTTGTCTTGTTAGAGTAGGGGTGGTCTTGTTGGAGTAGGTGTGGTCTCATTAGAGTAGGTGTGGTATTGTTGGAGATGGAGTAGATGTAGCCTTGTTGGAGTAGGTGTGGGTCTTGTTGAAGTAGGTGTGCTCTTGTTGGAGGAGGTGTGGTCTTGCTGGAGAAAACTTGTCACTGGGAGGTGGGCTTTGAGGTTTCAGGTGCTTAACCCAAGCCCACTGTCACTCTTTCTTCCTGCTGTCTGCTGACCCAGATGTAGCACTCTCACCTACCTTACCAGCACAGTGTCTTCCTGCATGCCACCATGCTCCCTGCCATGAACTGTCAGCTAATCCCAATTATATACTTTCTTTAGCAAGAATTGCCTTGGTCATGGTGTCTCTTCATAGTAATAGAACACTGATTAAGACCCTGTCTGTCTTTGAGGTAAATAAGAAGAGACCCAGTGCCAAGCCTTCCTTATGGACACAGTTGATTGCCAAGGGAGTCACTTTCATGCTTGGACCCCAGCAGGTAGGACAGTCAGGCAGAATACCTTATTCTTGTCATTCACACTGTACTCTTGCTCCCTGTTTAGGAACCATTCACCAAAATAAAGTCCTCTCAGAAGGCCCTGCATAATTCACCACAATAAATGGCTAGAGCAGAAAAACCACTTAGTTTTCAGATCAGAGAAGCAGGTCCAGTCTTGCATTGTGGACATTTAAGTCTCCATGCATTGGATTGGAAGGGGGAGTTCTTACTTTAGTCGGCAAGATCCATGAATTCTTTGGCTTTTCTGGGGTCTCACCACAGGCTTAATGGGGCCATTACATATTCCTTCCAGCATTGACCTGGTTTAGACAGCGTACAAATGAAACCTAATTTATATTGCTAAAACTTTTCATCATTACTGCTCATAAAATATACAAGAGTATTGTTATTATTTTTAGGGTAAGCTCTGGACCCATACAGAGTACTCATTACTTGTACAGTGTGTTTTATATCTTTTCAGCTGCTCTTTTTTCAGTAGAATACAATGCTTAGAATAAAAAAGTAACATTTAATTCAAATAGCATGTCTTAATGAAAACATAGTTTGATTTCTGTCTGTTAGTTGAGGAGTTGTGTCACTTGAGTATAATACAAAGCAGTCTGGTTTGGATTTATACATGGCTTAATTGCATCCTCTAAAGATCCATGTGAGTAGAGTCTCCGTTGCCAGCTGGCACAGTTGAGAGGTGCTAAAGAGCCTGTGTGTGTTAGGGCTTTTTAGGAACCCTTAGGTCATAGGGATTCTGTGGTGGGAAGGGAAAGTCCATGCCTCCTGCTGCCTTCTAAGGATGCCTAGGAAACTGACTAACAAGGGGAAAGCTCCTACAGGATAGGTCACCAGGGCTTTGGTTCCAGAAGGCATTTCTCATGCATTCTGTTGACTATGAGCAGATTGGCTCCACACAGCATTCTCTGCTTCCTGCATCAAGCATGGCTGCTTATTCCTGCCTGTGCTTTTGCCCTGAGGACTTCACCAGACTTTACAATCTCAGATCCCATAAACCATGAATAAATAAGACTACTCCACACGTAGCCCATGTTGAGTACTTTAACACAGAGATAAAGGCTAACACACAGATATTTTTGCACTAGAATTTGTATGTAGTTTATTTTTTAACTGTTACAAAATATACCTATTAATGGGCAACATGTTATGTTGTTTTGTATGATATATGGTATAATGTTCAAATCTGGTTACATATCTCATGTTTCCTCAAATGCTTACCTTCTGGTGAGGACAAAGCAAACCCTATTTCTAGCCTTGTGAAATATATGGTACCTTACTGTTATCTAGAGTTCTTCTACTGTGGGGCAGCATGGGAGAGTATCTTTTTCCTGTCCAGCTCTGATTTAGTACCTTCAGATAAGATTTTTAATCCTTATTCTTCCCTGATGCTCATATCATCTAAGTTAATGCATCAGCGTTCAGTCAGCACCAAGCTTTGAAAAATAAGTTTGCAGGTGGTTACCTAGCACAGATGACATAGATACATATTACTGGCTAAAGCAAATGAAAACAGGAGTAGAAATATGACTTTATCCTAGACACAGAAAGCCAAATTAAAGTATATGTATGTATAGAGAGTAAGAATGTTTATAGCCAGCTATCTAGAACCCTTATAGATAAGAAAATAGTTCAAAAGGCAACAGAAGGCATAACAGATAAGATACACTGGTGTAGATGTGGTTGCCTTCTGTTCCTGCTTTGTCAGGGAGATGGAGTTGAATCTGTATAATGGCTATCCCTTATGCTTTGACAGTTGGGCTGTTTAAAAAAGCTCCAACAGGTAAAACCTCTGGTCAGCTAATTTACAAGAAATTTACTGTTCAGGTAATTGACATCTGTTACTTGCTTTCCAGAAAATTGTTGGAAAAATTCTATTGACTCAGCACATATTCACAGTAGAAGCTGATCATTAAAATAGGCTAACTTCTTAGAGCTGTGATATGCCCATGTAATTTTCCTTTCTAAAGACTCACAGGCAGAATAATAGGTATGTCAGGAAAAGTACAGGTCTAGGAATGGAAGGAATATAACATTTATAACTGTGTAGAAAAGATGCAACAGCTGCAAACCTGTGCGAGGATTTTTGACTCTGGATTCAGAGCACTGAAGACCAAATTTACTAAAGCACTGGGGAACAAGAAATGAGTTATTTCACTGATGCCTCCTATCTGATGGGTAGGAGTTAATATTGTCTCTATTTGGGGTACAAATCCTGTAGATGGAAAAATTAAAAATAAGTATTGATAAATACTTAAATTTATCAGTCTTTTAGAAGTAAAAACCAATTGGGTTTTATTAGAAAGAAGTTTATGGCCTCCCCTCACCCTCATGCTGTCTTCACAAGCTTCTGCCTTTCTCATTTTGTAAGATGTCAAAGGAATCATCTCAGAGGGGCCCTCAGGAGGCCGAACATCCATGGAAATCACCTATCCCAAAATTCCTTTCTCATTTAAATTGTCTTTTCAACCTAAAGAAACTTTAGAATCAGATTTACACACAACCGATAAGAAATTAAATTCTCTGTGCATAGAATGTGTGAAAATCTTTTGTTGACTGGTTCAGAATAGCCTGCTGGGAGGTTCTACCACAGATACAAAATAAGTTTTACTTTCCATGTTATTGGCATAGTTATGCATATTAAATTCAGATAATGTTAAAATAGTGATTGATTTTTATAAAATTTAAAGATGACAATATTTGATACAAAATAGAGACCTTTTATGCTTAAATTATTATTGATAATAAAATTTTTATTAGATGCTTTCTAGTGAATTTTAACTTACATGAATTGATGGTGCACACACACACATACACGCTAGGAGATTATAAAGATGGGATTATGGTTTATAGTTTCCCTTTTAGACTAAACACAGTGTCCGTTTAAATGCTGACCTGTAAGGACATCATAAATAAATTATATTAATATGAATTAGCTGAAACTAAAGAACAGAGGATTACACTGATGGAAGTTCACTGCTGGAGTTCTACCAAAGACGGTCCAAATATTCGACCCTGTTCTGAGGAAGCACACATGTGTGTGTAGAGTGTGTAAGAATCCCCTGAAGCTGCACACCAGCACTTGCCTCTCATCAAGCAGCACCAAGGCTTCAGATTAGATCAGTTACAGAGACTTTGCTTGCCCCAACTTCCCTTCTTATGGCTTGATTTGTCTTAGTCATGATATTACCCATTGGAATTGACATTTTACTGGGTTTTGAGTGACTGACATGGCCCTAGCTTCATGACACTCTTCTTACCCATGGGTAACACCCTCCATATCTCACTTCCTACTCTACACAATACACATCCTTGATCATAAGTGAGAAAGGTGAATATCTCACAAAATATTTCTGTAATTTAGTCACTGGGCAGATGGGCAATCAGTCTTTTGGAAGATGCCACTTGACTTCCACCACGTAAGTAGAACTCATTTCCACATAGAGTGCACACTCCTAGGTTGTCATAATTTGGAGATGAGACAGGAGGAACTTTACATCAAACCTTCGACCAATTTCTTAATTATTTATCATGCCAAACAATCCCCAGTGTTGTTGTTTTTTATTGCGCCCCTGTGGATCATTTGCTAAAAAAGCAATTTGCTAGTATAGAAATAAATTAGCTTTATTGCATTCTGTCAGTGTACAACTTAGAGCACTGTGGGCTGTTCCTCTCCCTGACTCACTTTCTACCCTTGCCAACAGTTCTTCTAGTAACTCCAAAAGCCTTTATTTTTCACATCGTAAAAAGATAGAGTTGGTTATTCTTCATGATTAAAAACACTAAATATTGCCATTAATTTATCTTGCAGGTTCAACTGATTTGGGGCCCACAACAACGTTAATCATACTAAATTAGCAGGGAGTAAACACAGCCAGTGTTTGCATAATATTGAAATAAGCCATTAGCTCCCTCTTTATGCACATGAAGCATACAAATTAGATAGTTATCTCGCAACTTACAAAATTTCCAGACAGAGAGAAATATATGGATCTATCAGCATATACACTTTTGGTTAAAAATATGGAAATGGATTATAAGTCTCTTAAGTATGTATCATATGTTTCAGTAGCACACAATGACACACATATTCAAAGAGAGTGCGGAGGTGGTGCAACAGCACATGTAAAGGGACATTAGCAAGCACAGCATGGATTCCGTGAAATTTTGGGGACAGAGTGTATAGAAACAAAGAAAGACCAGACTAAGTCTAATTTAACGACAATCTAATTCTTTGAAGTTGTGGCCTTACGACACAGAATATGGCAATGTTTGTATGACAGAAGGGAGACTGTATTATGCTTGTTTATGTTAAATTCATTGCCTGCACTTATAGTGTTCTAATAACCATTCATGTGGCATTGCTAATAAGCACGATGACCTCTACAGAAGGCTGTACCATTTGCTTTCATTTGCTTCTTAACTGTCAAGTTCCAATCCTCTCAAATATAGCTTTCTTTTTAATTACAATATACCTTGTTTACAGGTATTATCATTGTTGTTAGCCCCCCCATAATGCACACACACACACACACACCGCAAGCACACACATTTACATATACATACAAGGACACATGCCAACTCTCTCTCACACACACAAGCATCCTCTCTCTCTCTCTCACACACACACACACATACACCTACAAATATACATGTACATATTCAGCTATACACACAAATATGCACTCTTTCTTTTCTCTCACACACATACATTCTCTCTAATGAGAGTCATAAATGACAAAATCTTGACAAAGTTTGCTTTGCTGAGCAACAACTGGGGAACCTAAAGCACAAAATATCTATAGTCTTAGGATGTCTTATAATCTTTAGGTAGTGTCTATCCTCATGATTAGAACTAAAATGTAGAAGTATATAATGCAATATGTACACATAGTCCAATCTGCAGTTATCTGTAATTAGGATAAAATTACATATGGTAAATATACTGATAGCAATTGTAATCACTAAACTTGCGTCACAGTTAAGTTTACAGCTTTTTTTTTCAGTTTCATGCTTTGTAGTTACTATCATGGTAAATACATCATCTTCCTCATAGCAAAGCCTAGGCTTAGAGGTTGGACTTTCGCCCAGGTGGAGAAATGGTTCCAAATGACTTAACATCTTTTGAGTTACACTGACAGACATCAACTGCTCTAGTACCTCAGGCGTCTCAACTTCTTGCTTTCATTTTCGAGGGAACTGAATATAGGACCTCACACAGGTGAGTGCTGTACCTGAGCTGCAATCACAGACTGAGCTCTGGTAAATTAGTTTTACTTGTTTGTTGGGTGAGACAGGCTTTCACAAACTCACTAGGTAGTCCAGGTTGGCCACAAACTCATGACAGATTCCCCGACTTTATCCTTCTAAGTGCGGGATTTGCAGGGATAGTTTTGAAAGTTAGTATTGTAGGTACATCTTTATCTATATAATTAGCTGCTGAATTAAGGTATGAAATCATGAAGTTAAGAAAAATAGTCTTTTTAAAATTAATTTTGTGTGTAGCTTTGATATCAAAATAAGAAGCGCAAGATTTGAAATCACAGTCCGGAAGACATGTGAAGTCATCCATCCTAGCCGTTTTCTGTTTCACACTCACCTCCCTCCAGCTATAGACCTTGGGATGCTTCATAGAGCTGTGCAACTCCCATCTCCTTTGCTTTGTCTTGTTTTAATTTTTCTTTGTATATTAGTAGTGCTGTGTGTTCTCACTAAATATCATCTTGGAGATGCTACTCTGCCCTGCTAGTTCCAAGATTTTCAGAACCAGTAGGTTAATGGGGTTTGTGGCTACATTTCAACCATAGAGTCCTCACCTAATAAGTATGTGATATTGTGGGACTGAATCTCAGTGCTGAAAAGAAAAAGTTATTGGATCATTTATGTTATTTAACTTTCCTATATTCAGAAGAATTTTATTTAAATCAAATATATATGCTCGTTGAATTATTTAGAGATCCTAAAATGGCCACATTCTTTAAGTTCTGAGACAAAAAATAATTGTCATAATTTAAAAGGAAGTATAGCTGGCTGCATTTCCTGTCTAGAAGATACAGGGACTGATTCAGTTGCTTTTCCCCACGGCATTACTGAATTCCAACAAACAAATTGTGTGAGAAAGGATCTCTCTCACTCCATCAGGAGAAGAAAGCATGGGAAACTTCCAAGTACTGGGTGCATGTGGCTTAGGACTCTTATTTCTCAGATGACAGTAAGAAGTTCAAAGGAAACTCAGGCACCCAATCAGATTCCTTCTTTTTCCTGTCATTCAATACAAGGTGGCAGGAAGGGATGGTTCCACCTACTTGTAATCTAGATTTTTGCTTCCTCAGTAAAATCTCATTGGAAAGTATCTGATAGACAGAACCGGAGCTGTGTGTCTGACATTAAATCTAGTCAAAATGACAGTGAAGATTAACTGTCACATGCCTTTTCTTGGATAGTTCATAATTTTTACAGTTATAGAAGAAGTTGGGTTTAAATATTGATGAAATGGGAATTTACTTATAGCTTGAACTTCAGAAATGGCCTTTCCACAGGTAAATGGCTACAAAATTCTAAAACAGTTTTTCATTGGCCATTTTTAGTGTTTGATTATTCTGGCTAATTGATTTCTATTCCTAGAATTATCATCTTGCCATATTTCATTAATGCTGTGTTCTGTTGTAACTGGTTCAGGTAGACCATGCTCATACTCATGCTGATATTTTACAGCAGTATCTTAGAGATAATAAGGGAGATTTACACTAGATTTTATCCCTGAAATATGAAACCTTTCTGGAAAACAGTGTCTAATGAAGGGGATAATTGTACCAGATACTTAGACAGGAGTTGAAATTTACTCTGTATACTTAAGTCTTTTGCTACATATTTATCAAGCAAGATCTACAAGTAAGAACATTCTTCATATCTGACCCTGAAAAGGAAGAACACGACCTCTTTTCTTACAAGGAGTTCTATAAGCTAGCTGGGGAAGACAAGCAGTGTAAGCAGTAAAATCCATGACCACCAAGAAAAAAAAGCAAGCCATTGTGTAGACACATGTCCTCAGGGCTAGCAAAACACAAAGTAAAAGGAAAGCTTCAGGTTTCTCTTAGATCTACAAAGAAGAGTAGAATTTGAGTTAGCTTAAGGAAAGTGGATAAGAGGAGCTAGATTAGAAACATCTAAACACATACATGCTCAGAAGAGGCTGCTGGAGCCTGCTGGAGGCCAGTATTTCAATCAGAGCAGAACAGAGGCTACCATGTTTGTCCAGGCTCCACATGAAGGCAGCACTCACCGGCTTATCCTAAACTGACTCATTCCAGAGCTATAAGTGGTAGTGAGATTGTCTGCTTGGTACTGCTTTGTACTGCAGCATATCAGCCTATTCTAATGCATCAACTACGCTGAACGAGGACTGAGGGTAATTTCAAAGTGGGAAGTGCTTACAGGCACTTGCAGTGCCCAGAAAGTGTCTAAAGGGTCACACACGGACTCTGATGTATGTCTAACTTAGTTCTGATTGCCCTCAGGTGTAATGAGAAGAAGGGGTAAGACTAGAATGGATCCTGAAAGGCAAAGGACCAAGAATTTAAGATACAGAGTTCACGAGTGCCTCTAACATGAAAAGTCAAGGGGCTGGATATGCAGCTCAGTGAGTAGAATATTTTTCCTAACATCAATAAAGCCATGGACTAAATCTCTAAACCCACACAAAACTGGGGGTGCTGACTCACAGCTGCAATTGCCATACTCTAGAGGTGCAGGCTTAAGGACACATGTCCAAGATGTCTTTGGATACAGTGAGTTCCAGGTCAGGCTGGCTTACAGGGATCCTGTCTAAGCAAGACTCAAACAGAAGATCCAGGATGAAAAGTAGCATTAGAAAGATATCTTGGGGGCCCCGCGACTCTCATTGCAGAATTTACAGTGGAAAAACGAAGGGACCGAGGAGAGTGCCCTACTCCAAGTATGACAAATGGGGTCTTGAGAGTTTGTGAAAGCAGCTACTAATAACTTCAATCTGGGGGGACTCCCGAGTGAATGAATGCCATGGGTCTCAGAAAATAACAAAAAATAACAACAATTAAACATCATAAATGGGGGGGAGCTTGCAGAGGGAGGTGGGAGCAAATGTGGGAGTCATAATTATCAGAATGAAGGTTACACATGTATGAAGTTATCAAGCAACAACCTCAATGGAAGTTAAGATATACATATGTGTTGTATAAAAAAGCTTCACTAAAAGTAGACGTGGTTTCTAACATTGACCTTGACATTTAGCACTCGACTCCCTGTAAGAGAGAAGTAGGTAAATAGGGGCCATTTTAAAATCTCTGTTCTGCAGAGGCAGATACTATGGATTTTTAATATTGTCATAGCTGTGTAATTCAACCACAGAAATGCAAAGAGACATTCTTAAGTCAATATTAGAATTTTAATAGGTGAGAGCTTGCTGGATCTGGAAAAAGGTTGGATTTAGGTAGCTTTTGGCACCTAAATAATAGGTTTAGCCCAATGATATAATTTGAAAAAAATAATATCTCATTTCTTCTTTTGATAGAAATAATTAAAATGTAACTCAATTGGGGATTGGTGTTAGGGAGGCATAAATACATCAAATGCTGGTAATAGTTAGGCATTTAAAATGGAAAAGTGATGTATTAACCAGGGCTGTCTCCTTGTGCTTCTGATTCTGTTGGGGTTCTTGCCTTCTTGGGGTTCTTGCTTTTAGCTGCCTGTTGTAAGCATTTTAACTTAAACTCCTGTATGCAATGTTTTTGAACTCTAGTTCCTGGCTCATAACTGCATCCTTGGCAGTTTTACATGGATGCATTTGCCTTTTGGAGCCAGTTTATTATAACCCCACAGACTAGGGAGCATGCATTGTACATGTCTTCTAACAGCTCTGGAAGCCGAGTCTGGCATGGGAGTCTCAGCAGTCTTGGTTTCTTCCAAAGCCTACTTCTTTAGCTTGGGGTTGCAGTTCCTTTTTGTGTCTGGAGATGATCTTTTCATAAGAGGAGATTAAGACCTTTGGTAGAATTGGGTTAAGATTGGCCTGAAGAAAGGTTGCCCATTTTAAATCCCTATCACAACGCTGTTATTTCTCACTTTCTGGGGCACTAGGAGTTGAAGTTTCAACATGAGAATTTTAGAGGACATTACAAATCCTGTAAAATTGAAAATTTATTCAAAAGATTAAATTTATTAAAGCCTTTGTCTTATTCTCAAAGCTTTTTTCCAGTTTTGATAACACTTATCAAAGTTTATTTCCTTGATTTGGAATTTCTTTTAATAATCATTGATGTCTCTTTCTCCTCTGTACCCACATCTAATCAACTGGTCTTGATAGTTTCTTAGCTATTTCCCCCACAAAGTCTTCAAGAACGATGACAGCCATTCCACCCTTGGTAGTTGTCTGATGCTTTCACTTGTGTTGTGCCTTCTGTACCCATTGTTCACGTGTGTCTAGACAGACTCAGACTATCCATACCCATTGTCCACCTGTGTCTAGACAGACTTAGGATATCCATACCCATTGTTCACGTGTGTCTAGACAGACTCAGACTATCCATACCCATTGTCCACCTGTGTCTAGACAGACTTAGGATATCCATACCCATTGTTCACGTGTGTCTAGACAGACTCAGACTAATCCAGTGTGCATCTGAAGGAATGACTCCTCCAATAACTTTCTGTGACTCTTCATACTCAGTAAGGATTTCTGCTGGACTACTTCCCTAACACTGTGCCTTACATGTTCTGCCATAAACCTTGAGTAAGAGCAGTGGCATACTGAAACCTGGAAGCTCTTTTTTTCTGTTTAACTTAACTCAATTTGATTTAGCCCAGAGTCATCTGAGAAGTTTCAATGGAGAGATGCCCATCTCAGTTGTCCTATGGGCATGTTACCTGACAGAAGAGGGCCCAGTCCATTGGTAGGTAGCACCATTCTCTGGGTACAAGCTCCTGAGCTGTATAAGGAACCAACTCAAGAAATCTGTATAAACCATCAAACAGCTCCTTTGTGGCTTTTGCTTCAGTCTTACCTGAGTTCCTGCCCTGACTTTCCTCAGCGATGGCTTGTGACCTGTAAGTTGAAGTTTTATCACAACAACGGAAGGAAAGCAGGAGCACTCTGGCAGCAGTCCTGGTGGAAACCCACTCACACCATCAGTGGACACCTGAGACATGCCTTCTATCTCAACCAGGGCAGTGGGAGCTCCAGAGCAGTACCCTCAGCTCCCCAGGGCCAGGAAGGAAGGCAGGTTCCCGACAGTATCATCAGTGAAGAGATGATAGATAACAGAATGTAATGCATCTTTCTGTATAAATTTGGGGAGAAAATGTGCAAGAACGTTTTTCAGCATACAAATGGGATTCAGGAATGGAAATAGCATCAGGAGGGTTTGAGGAGAGAGATGGAGAACACCAATTTCTTAATTTAAATAGTTTGTTTTAGGGGAAAGGATTTGAGGGAAATTTCCCTCTTTTTCCCCATATGTTTTTAATGGCAACATCTTTAAATATTTATCTAAGCCAATGAATAATTTGAAATATAATTTTATAATAATCCAAAGAGTTAAGAACAAAAATTGCAGACTAGGGACATCAATATGCTATCACTAAATTTACATAATCTGTTTGTTGCTGTTGTTTTGTTTGTTTCTCCATACAAGTCTCTTCAGGTTTTTGAAGCCCAAGTTTCCCAATAGGATGAGAACAGTGCTATCAAAAATTCAGTTCTGTTAAAGTTAGAGATCATGTGTATAGACCTCTGTCTCTGTCTCTCTCTGTT
>LOJH01019497.1:6447-21195 GCA_001685095.1 Ellobius talpinus | reverse complement strand
CCTAGTGTACATAGTTTTGTATTGGGTTTGGAACTCTCTTATTTAAACAAAAGGAGCTGTGGGAGCTCCTTTTGCCAATAGCCTTTAAGGTACCAGCCCACTTGGGCATAGTCTCTTATACTATACATGCATGTGTAAAGCATGCACTTGTTCTCTTGCTTCTGACTCTTCCTTTTGGCTGCTAGATTCGGTTTCTGTTTCCTGTTCATGCAGAGGACTATGATCTAGGACAGTGATCTGTGAGTCTCCCCTAACCCTTTATTATATGTAATTCTGAACTAGTGTGGGATTATTTTGTAACTTCTATCATCAACAACGCAAGTTCAATTCCTGGAACCCACACAGTAGAAGGGGATAACAGGCTCCAAGAAGTTTTCCTCTGACCCTATATGGGGGCAGAGGCATGTGCCTCCATTCCAATAAATAAACTAAATTAAATCAAGAAAAGAAGCACAGAGTCTCAGGGGTCCCAGACCTCTTGAGTAAGTGTTTGGATGGCAACAGATGTTTCCAGGACTCACTTTGCTGTCTGAAGAACATGTGGACTAGGGGCTGTGCATCCTGCAAGGGACTTCTGAATGATCCTGAGGATTTTTCTAGGAAATATGTGGTATGCAAAGCTGTGGGGTTGCAAGTGTAGCTGTTACAGCTCTGAAGGGTAAGATATCCTGGCAGTCAGGAACCAAGGAATATCACCAAGTCACACTGCTCAACAAACCTCACACAAGAGACTTACTGGGAAAGACAGAAGAGGGTGGCTACTGGTGCTTGGGAGAGAAGCAGCAAAGAACTGAGCAGGAAGCAGCCTTTATATAGGGTTTCTTTGGGGTGGGGCATGAAGCTTTCCAGGATGGCCTGGGATGATGGGATTTCGTGTGGCCTGATCTTGGGGCAAGATCAGGGACTGGTGGGATTCTATGGCCTGATATTTTTTTTTCTGTAGGTAGAGCTTGGCCTCCTGTATCTTGAGGGTCTGGAGACAGCCCTTACATCAGGCAGTTAGAGTGGTCTGGGGACTGAGCCTGGTCACTGGGGTACCTTGAGGAGCTTATAGCAAGAAGGTTCAGGTTGGGAGGGCTTGAGGAAGTTCTCTGTGAGCAGGGAGCAGAGACAAAGGAAAGGGGCTCCCTTGATAGAGGATCCATGCCATAGAGCAAGGCCGAGAGCTGGTCCTAGGATGGAGTGTGGAGTGAGAACCTGGGGTGTCAGCAAGACTATAAACTGCAAACAGGTCTCTAGGGGCTAGGAACAGTCAGGAAACAGTCTCCCTCAGGCCTCCACAGGGCTCCATGGCTGTGCTGATGCCTCAGTTTTAGTCAGTTGACACCTGTTTCAGACTTCTGACCTCAAGTATAAGATTGTTTTGAAGTCAAATGAATGCTGACTTGTTACAACAGCATCAGGAGATTAATAAAGGTGTCTTTTCCTGGAAAGGGGCAGAGTGGAAGTGAGGGCATCAAACCTACCAGCTTTACCTCTAACTAAATTGCTGAAGTAGTCATGCTAGGCTGGTTTAACCATCAAACCAAAGGGAACCAATGTGTCTGAGAGAGAGTCTTTCCCATCAGGGAAGAAATCCAAGGTCACTTGTCAGAGATACCTGGGAAAGGATTTGTGCTTTTATGTGGGTAGGAGGAGGAACAAAGAAAAAGGATTAGTCTAGAATGTTCTCTCTAATGCTTTCCAAACCTGAGTTTCCATTATTTTGAATTAAGAAGGACTTCTTTTTGATGGTCAAATAACAAATCCCATGTTCTAACCTTGGGTCATTTCTTTACCTTTGCATTTGGAAGTTGCCAAAGTGGCCTATAATCCAGGGTTTGAGTAACACAGAAGTAGCAGAAGGAACTCACCACACAGGGTGCCTGTGAGCTAGGTTTATTTTCTCTTTCATTCTAAAGGATTTTCTATGGTTCCAAAGCAAGCTAACTTGCTAAGGACGATCTCACGAGCCTTAGAATCCCTCTGTTCTGCTGGTCTCTGTTCCACCACTGAGACACTTGGGCCACAGAGGAGAACTGGAACATCCTGTGGGCTCTGGAACCATAGGCAGTCTCTACAAATACCAGATCTCAGGTTCACAATCTGTGTAGACCAGGTGTAACATGCTGGGGGCCCGTGTGAGCCTCCAATTTCTTGTCTATAAAATTCGGAGGGCCGTGCTGGAGAATTCCCAACTGTTGAAGGGCCAGCGACTCACAAAGCACAGCATCGGTGGCCCCGGGACCTTCAGCAAGTGTCCAGGACATTCCTTGTATCATGGCTCTTTATAGGTGATTTACAGGAGGGCTAGAAAGAGTGTGTTCTCTGTTGCAGAGGGAAAGGTTTCCAGTATGTTTTGTCAACTGGCTTCTTTCATATGTTAATCTGTTAAAAAGCTATTTATTTATTTGTTTACTTTTATGTGTGTGCAGGTTTTTGTCATGCATGCATGTGGATGTTACAGAAAAACCTGAGGAAATCGGTTGGATCCATCGTGTGGATCCCAGAGATTGTACTCAGGTAGCCAGGTTTGGTGGCAAGTGCCTTTACCCATTGACCCAATCTCTAGGGCCCAATGTTAATGTGGCCGCTGTACTTTCCAATCCTCCTCTCCTGACACAGTTTTTGGTTCTCATAATTTGGACCGAAGCCATGCCGAACACAATCCAGCATCCCCTCTGGAGGATCTCGTGTGTTCCTTGTGACATCATCCTCCTGGGAGCTGTGACTGGATGTGGTTTGGCAGTGCCCTGAATTTCACCTGCTGTAATGAAACCCCCACTGTGAGGCACTGAGAGGATGGGAACATGATCAACTATGGCTTCTTTTCATGAGTTAAGGTCATAGTAGCATGAAACAAATTGGGAGACACGCACATTGCAGCAGGATGACAAACGAACAACTTGAAAACCAAACTCCGTTTCTTCCATTCGCCCTAGAGGCTTCTAACTGAAATAGTTATTTCTACTACCTTTTGGCTTGGGGCTCCCATCTACAATCTTATCAACTCATTGCCCGGCTCTGGGGCATATTGTCACTGTTCTCAACCCATTTTCAAAAATAAAGCTGCAAACCTAGTGTGGTAGTTTAAATAAGTATGGCCCCACCACACACACACACACACATACACACCACACACACACACACACACACACGAAGGCTCATATGTTTGAACACTTTGTTCACAGTTAGTAGAATGTTTGGGAAAGATTAGGAGGTGTGGCCCTGTTGGAGAAGGTGTGACATTAGGGGTGGGTTTTGGAGCTTTGGGACCCCACGCCAACTCCCTACGCCAAGCCTGCGGCCTGCTGATCAGGATATAAAGCTCTCAGGAACTGCTCCTGTGCTTCTGTCTGCTTCCTGCCATGATGGTAACGGAGGACTAAGCCTCTGAAACTGTAGGGAAGTCCACAGTGCTTTCTTTTATAAGAGTTGCCGTGGTGAAGATGTAATTTCAAGATCTCTGAGTTCAAAGTCGGCCTGGTCTACAGATACAGGACAGCCAAGCTTAGATAGTGAAATAAACCATCAAAAACAGACAGAGAAGATGTAATTGAACAAGGGGGCCATGTTCCAGCCCTAGTAAGCAGCAGACCTTGGAAGCTTTGGCTGCATGGTTCTGGCTTTAAGGATAGAAGCAATGGGCTATGGAATATTCCTCCATGACTAAGGAAAGCTGCTGAGGCCAGGCATGTGTTGTGGATGTCCTTGAATGGAGGCCTAAAGAGGCCATTGTGTAAAGCTGTGAAGGTGAAATCTGGATTGCCTTGGAGACTCCAAAAATATTGGAGATGCCAGAGCTGTGGGATACCTGCTGAGGAGAGCTGAGAGTGGAGCTCATCCAAGAGAGAAAAATGTATTACAGTCAGCAAGGCTGAAAGGAGCTGGAGATCTGAAGAGCGTTTTGAGATCAGACATGGAGATGCAGAGTTTAGAGTTTTCCCAGCTGGTTTTGGGTCTTGCTTTGGTCCAATATTTCCCATGTTCCCTTCCCTATCTTTTGGAATGGTAATGCACATCCTGTGCCATTATATGTGATCTGCTTTTTGATTTTGATTTTCCAGGAGATTAAAGTTAAGAGATTTTATGAATCCCAGAAGAATTTTAGTCTTTTAATTTGTCTTTTAAATTTTAAAGAATTTGAACTTTAGTCTTTTAATATGTTTGAGACTGTTATAGACTATGGGGACTTTTGAAGTTAGACCAAATGCATTTTTGCATTATGATCAGGTTATAAGCATTTGGCAGCCAATGTGGTGGTTTGAAAGAAAATTGCCCCTAAAGGGAGTGACACTATTAGGAGGTGTGACCTTGTTGGAGTAGATTTGATCTTGTGGGAGGAAGTGTGTCTCTGTGAAGGCCGGCTTTGAGGTCTCATATATGCTCAAGATACTGACAATGTCTGAGATCACTTCCTGTTGCCTGCACAAGATGTAGAACTCTCATCTACCTCCCCAGCACCATGACTGCCTACACACCACCATGTCCTGCCATGATGATAATGAACTAAACCTTTGAACTGTAAGCCACCACCTCAATTGAATATTTTTCCTTTATAAGAGTTGCTGTGGTCCTGGCGTCTCTTCACAGCTATAGAAACCCTAAGACATGTGTGCTTTAATAAAATATAGCCAATTCTTTGCTTCTGGCTATTTTTCCCCGTTCTTTTTGTTTACCTACTTTTGGTAAGGGGACAGATTTTTAAGACAGGCTCTCACACTGAAACTCAGGATGATTTCAAACTTGTTATCCTCCTGCCTCCAGCCACTCCCCAAGTTCTGGAATTACAACCGTGAGCTACTAGGCCCTGCTCATTGACTACTTTTTAGTTAAGAAAATTATTTTGAGGCCAGTAGTTTAAAAATAATTGGGCTCTCTAGATAGGTCATATAAACAGTTCTTGAACATGGCTTTGGTCATGGACTGTGTTAGGTGCCATAGGAAAGAGCAGGACACACACTCTGTTCATACAGAGCACAAGCTGGGATTCCCAGAATTCCTGATAAAAGGTGACATTCTAAATGAGTATACCTTGGGGCCAATGTCTATCAGGTACAGGTGCTTGCCTCTAAGCCTGATGACCTGAGTTTCATTCCTGAAATCCACATAGTGAAAGGAAAGAACAAACTCCTATAAGTTGTTCTATTACTAGACATGTCTATTCTCTCTCTCTCTCTCTCTCTCTCTCTCTCTTTCTCATGCACACATACACACTCACATATACATGCACATACAATATATAAATAAACGTAACAAAATTTAAATAAGTGTGTTTACCTTGTGCAATTGCTAACTTATGTATTGACTTGCAATACAGGTAAGTTAGATTCTACAGCTTCTGTCTTTCTATGTCTGTCTTCCATCACTTAGCTTAATGGCCTCCTTGTTCTTCCACACAACAGGCTGGAGAAAACTTTTCACTTGATTTTCTTGTTGGCCGTACCCCAAACTCTCCTGTGAGAGAACAGGAATTGAGACAAAATTCAGGGCAACACATGGAGAGCAGAAGCAGAAGAATGGGGGTATCTGGGCCACTGTCTGGGGTTCTTTCCTCTATTTTAGACCCTGGAACCCATTATTATTATTATTATTATTATTATTATTATTATTATTATTATCTATTCAGGGTAGGTTTCCCTCTGTGACAGGCAATGTACTGTGGTTGTCTGTGGCAGGGTTCTCTTTGGGACAGGTAGCTACTTCTTTTCTTACCACTGTGTGCTGTTCAGATATGCACAAGGTGGTGAGATTAATAAAATAATCTCTAAGAAAGAAGAGTAGGTTGTAGAATCTGAAATAAGGACTTTAGAAACCAGCTTGAGGTCCCTGTCCTCACTTGCAACAGATCTGGTTGATTATCATGGTGACAATGTACGGAACAAATGACGAGTAAGTTAGACCAGCTAGAAAGCATCCCAAGTTGCTCATAGGAATGACCATCAGACACCAGCTTTGGGCTAGGCTCTGTGATAGAATGCCTAATGAAGGAGAAGCAATGGACCCCTGCCCGGCTAGAGGTGCTCATCTTTATAAGTGACAGGTATGCCTAGAAATAGAAAGCAAATCACCAAAATATAGCTTTTAAAAATTGTACAGTAGTAAGGCTGGGGAGATTGCTCAGTGTAGTGGGCAAAGTGGTTGCTTTGCAAGGATCAGGACCTGAGATCAAGTCCGCAGAATCCTCATAGAAGCCAGGCATCATAGCATGAAACTGTAATCCCAGCAATCCTATGGTTAGGGAGAAGGCAGCGATCAGAGATGCCCCAGGATGCTCACAGGTGAGCTGGCCTGCTGTACACCTGAACAACATGACAGCCTGTCTCAAACAAGACAGAAGGGCAGGCTGGTATTTGAGATTTTTCTTTGACTTCCACATATGTGCTGTGCCGTGGGCTCACATGTACACACATAACACAAAATATATATTTATCTAAGACTTTGAATAATGTGTTCACCTTGAATCTTGCCAGACTCCAAGAGATTCTGTATTGCATTATTGCTAAAAATCTACGGAAACTGAGCGAGTCAAATATGAACAGCATTCTTTTGCTTTTGGGAAGGGCTGCTTGAATAGTCTTCATTCCCAATGTAGCAACTGGGCTGGAAGATTTTTTTTAAATATCTTGGGTCTTTGGTAACTTATAGGCTTGTTGTTGGTCATATCTGTGTACACCATCCACTTGGCTACGATAACAGAATTTTTCTGTACTATTTTGACACACTGCCTTCCTTTGACACAGTAACTAGAGTGGCCCACATTTTACTTCCTTCATTGTCACTTTGAAAAATATTTTTCCTTATCTCTTATCACCTTCATTTTGAATTCCGTAGTTCTCCTTTTCTAGGATCCTTTTCTTGGGAGACATAATGGAAAGAATGTGCAAGTCTGATGGTTTCAGACCTAAGGCTTCTCTTGATTCCCAGATGATTCTATACAGCAGTATTTTGTCCAATACATGGAAAAAGTGCCAGGGGGAGGGGAGGATGGACTGAGGGCCTAGGAAGGGCTTAGCTGCCCAGCCCAGCCAAGAGGACACCGGGGACACGAAAGACGCAAATCCTTCCTCCTCCTGATCTCCCGGTGCTGGCCATTGTGGTGTAGTTCTAATTAGGATTGCAGGTGACTCATGCTTGGGCCAGCTCCTTCATTCCTGGTCCCAGCTTCCTCTGAAGAGTGGACTCACTGGCCTTAAAGATGCAGGAACAAATCGTTAGAAATTGCCCGACAGCCTGCACGGAGGGCTGCATGAGTTTAAGCTGAACAAACGAAGCCAACTCAGAACAATTCCTTTCGTGACTAAGAAACCATCCCTCCCATGTTTGCGGAGAGAAGAGGCAGCTTGAGGCAGGCTGGTTGCTGTGGTGTTGGAACATCATCTCTCTTTGTGGTGGAACGTCTCTCTTTCCTGATCCAAAAGTTATTTTTGGTGCCATCTGTCTCCAGGGCTGATTTCAGCCCTTTACAGTGGCTGGACTGACATTAGCAAATTCCTGCTCCAGGAAGCTTAATTGTTGTTCCATTGTGCTAATTAAAACTGGGCATCCCTGGTTTGTTGCCCTGGACAATCGTCAGAGGACCGTATTACAAGGTTGCCCTGGGTTATGTGGCTTGGAAGCAAAGCCTGGATGTCATTAATCCTCACACTTCTGGAAGTTTCAGGGTTGCTCTATGCAACGCCTTGCTGTCCATGGGAACACACCAGAGAGGTCAGGCTAAATTCATTAGCGTGCAGAGTGAGGGCCTCAACAACCTTGCTGTGTGAAATTCATCTCTTGCTGCCATGAGACATCATGAGAGACACTGGTCCGCATGGTGGTCTCTGGCCTGTTCTGCTTCTCTTCCTCCTTCAGAAAATTTACGCACAGGTGGCACAATTTGGTCAGTCAAACAAGGTGCAGAATCAGCTATACAACAGCAAACTAAAGCCTTCTTATTTTATATAATATCCAAACAGTGAGTAAATATCCATTATCACTGATGGGCAAATGTCTCCATCCAACAGCTGGTAATTAACAATGTCCCAGCTCTCAATAGCCGAGTGGATGTGGCAGAACATGGATATTCCCAAACTACATTGTAGAAGGTTCCAGGCATGGAACACCTCAGCACATGGGCAAGCTAACAAACATGGGAAGAACATGGAAGCCTGACTGTCATGGAAGCTAACAGGGCCTGGGCCGAGGCAGCGAGTCAGGCAGAAGGAAAAGTCTCCCAGCATTGAGATGTGGCCAAATGAAAGCCTGCGTCTGTCAGAATGTTTGTATAAAGAGGAAGCTTGCATGGCTCCATAAATAAAATGAAAGAGAGGAAGCAAGCTTTCCCAGGCCTCAGGTCACAGGCCAAGTGGCTCAGCAGCCAGCAGTGTCCACTCACACAGAACTCTGGCCACCTTCCAGAGCTCTCTTCTCCTGAACTTCACCCCCTGCATGTTTCCAACATCCTCTTTCCAGGCTCCTTCGGAAAGCACTAGAAGAAACAGTTGTTTGTAAGACTGGTGATGGGGCCAGGCTGGGATGGAACAGGCTGGGGGCATGGGCAGTGGGTGGAATGACAGGAGCAGTGTGTCCCTGCTCTCGTGGGAAGAGACTGTGCATTTCTCAGAAGAGTGGACCGACCTCAGAGGGTCTTGGCTACTCAGCCATGCTTGTAAAAAAGCTGGGCAACCATCCGGTACCTGCCAGGTCTTTCTAGTGTACCCGCTAAGAGGGTGTCTGCACACCATACAGGGGTGCTATTGTTCTTCTGAAACTTTTCTTGGGTCCCCTCAGGGCAGAGGGATTGTTTCTCTTTAGCCCACCTGCAGCTAGGGGAGTCCTAACAACCACCCTCTTAATTACCTCAGAGATCACATGACCCTCTAGTCAACTTTGTGTGTGTTGGGCCTTTTCATTTTCTCTCCTTTTCCTCCATGGTGGAGCTGAAGACATCCCTTTTAACATTGCCAAAACTGACTTGTGACAATTATTCAACCTACAGTTATTTTTCATTGGCTCCCTAGTCTTCACTTCTGGACTGGCTTCCTCGACGTTCAGGATTATAATTCCATTTGTCTGATTCACTGTGCCCAACTTGTCCAGAACACCCAATAAATGGCTGATTGGCTGACTGGCCCAGTCTATATCCCTTAAATATCTGCTATCTGAACATGTGGTTTTCAGGGTGCAGAGGTGGAGGTGAGTCTTCCTTGACTCGCTACCTACAAGCTTGGTCTGCTAAAATATACGTGCTAGCAGCCAAGGATGCTCCAATGATGGTGTCTACAGGAAAACAAACTCAAGTGGGCAGTAGACAGACAAGTCTAAATGCAAGTTAGACCAAGGAAGCCAGACATGAACTGAGGGCTTCAGGGCTGATCCCGGAAACAGCAGTTCAACCCAAGAGTCTTGGATCAGTGTTAATAGGTTAGAGCCCTGAGTTCCGGAGTGAGGCACAGTAACATCCTTTCTAAATGGGGACAGACTGATGTGGGACAGGGAGGAAATTAAAGGTACTCATCTTATTTCACACTGTTTCCAGAATAAACTATTCCCAGGTGAAGAATCGCATCTAGATGTTTCTATAGATCTAGAAGGGAATTAATATGAGAATGACTTGCGGTATTGAAGTTTGGTGCTGTTTGTCCCTCAAAGGTTGTTGTACTGGAAGCTTGGTCCCCAATGTCATGGTGGAACCTTTAAGAGGTGGGGGATATGGAGCATGAGCCAGCCATTTCCTGCATCTCCTGTAACCAGGTAAGACTTTCAGTGGAGGGATTGGAAGACCAACCCAAAGATCAACCAAATCTTTGACCTACAATTTGTCCTGCCTTCAAGATATCCTGGAATAAAGGTGGCAAAAAAAGTGGGGAAGTGGGTCAAGCTTGAGACCCATGCCACTAGAGGAAACCCACCCCTGAATCTGCCTGGAGGGCCAGGACTCAGCAAATTTGCCATCAGAGAGGTAGCATCCAGCAACTGGTGGAAACGGATGCAGAGACCCACAGCCAAACACTAGGTGGAACTCAGGGAATTCTGTGGAAGAGGGAGAAGAGGGATTGTAGGAGCCAGAGGGGTCAAGGACTTCACAAGAAAACCACAAAATCAACTAACCTGGACTCGTAGTAGCTCACAGAGACCGAAATGACAATCAGGGAGCTTGCATGGGACTGACCTAGGCCCTCTGTATATGTGTTATGGTTGTGTTGCTTGGTCTTCCTGTGGGACTCCTAACAGTAGGAGCAGAGACTGTCTCTGACTCTTTTGCCTGCTTTTGGGACCCTTTTCCTCCTACTGAGTTACCTCTTCCAGTCTTAAAATGAGGAGAGGTGCCTAGTTTTATTGCAACTTGATATGCTATGTTTGGTTGATATCTTTAGAAGCCCTGCCCTTTTCTGAAGGGAAATGGGGGAGAAGTGAATGAATGGGGGGGAAAGGGAGTGGGTGTGGGCTGGTAGGAGAGGAAGGAGGGGGAACTGCGGTTGGGATGTAATATATGAGAGAAGAATTTTTTTTAAAAAATTTTAAGGAAGATAGTTCGTTTTTAAGGTAATACAAACAGCACCTTCCTGTTTTGGCTAAGAAAAAAAATACAGTGGGAAATTGTAAAATGCATGCAGCAAAAAAAGCATGTGCTCTTTGTTTTCTCCATTATAAAGTTATTTCTACAGTCTACACAATCCCCCCGTAATTAGTACTTTTCTTGCTGCTGGAATGCCATGCTAAAGTAGATACAGAAATATACCCAGTAGAGATCTAAACACAGCAGCCCAGTAGGCTCATATCCACGGGCTCTCCATTAATGAGTTCTACCATCCATGAATCCAAAACCTGAGGCAAGAAACCCGTTGTTTGACCCAAACATGGACACATTTCCTTTCTTGTCGTTCCCTGTACGCTACAGCCGAGCAGCCTCTGCTCTCACGTAGTGCGCTAGCCACAAACAGCATAGCGGTGCTGCACATGCGCAGGGATATGGACACAGGTCTCATGTCAACACTGCACCCTCTGCCAGATGTGAGCATTTATGGATCTTAGCATCCCCAGGGGTCCTCGCCAATCCCCTGTGACCATGCTGAGGGACAACTGTGACAAGTGCATTAAAAGCGGGGTGAGTGGACCCACGGACTTCTATTTGGTAACTATTGCCCTGTGGGGCGTAGCTTGGGGATAAGACGGTGTTACACAGAAACCCCCTGATCACTCACGGTAATCCAAGGGCTAAAAACTGTTCCTAAAGCTGGTTTACAGGAGAGTGAAAGGAGGGAAGAGGTTCACAAGCAGGAGAGGAGCTGCAGAAGAGGGACCGCCCACAAATTGCATAAGAATGGGCTAGCTAATTGCACCAAGCAACTACCTCCAGAAGAGACAGACCAGGCAGGCAGTGGAGAAGACAAGGTCTGCAGGCCAAAGAGAGTCACATATTAGTTGGCTGCCGGAATGAGCAGAGAAGAAGCTAGTCATTCTATCACTGGCTTTGCCCAACCCCCGCCATATAGGCCGGAGTTGGCACTTCTAAGCATGTTTTGTTATGGGTGTGTTCATTTTCCATCCCTATAATAAACTATACAATAAAATCAGCTTGATAAGAGGAAAGGTTTATTTGGGCTCATGGACCCAGAGATTTCCATCCACATTTGCTTGGCTCTGTTGTGCCAGTGGCAGTAAAGTGTGTCACGGTGGGAGTGCACAGTGAGCAAAGCTGCTTATCCTATAGTGGTGAAGAAGGGGTGGGGAGAAGGGAAAGGATGGAGAGAAAGTAAAGGAGAAGAGGGGAGGGGAGACAGAAGAGGACAGAGGAAGACAGCAAGGAGGAAGAGAAGTTTCCCAGAATCCCCTTTAGGGGCTTGGCCACACTCTCTTCCACTGTGACCTGCTTCCAAAAGGTTCCACTATCTCCAATACTATCACAGCCTGGCAACTAAGCTGTCAACATATGAATTTCCATGGGATGCTTAGGTCCAAATGATAGCAAAGGACTTGAGTGAGTTTCTCTAAAGTGAAGCCATAGAAGCCGGGGCAAAGGATGCACACACGTGTTCTCTTTCACCAGACATGCTAAATCGCCTTTTAAAGCCTTTGAGCCCAGTGTCCCGGCAGTTTTCTTCGTCTTTGCCAGTTCCCCTGACTATCAAAATAATACATCTTTTTCTTTACTGCCCTTTTTTCGTTTCTGCCTTTTCTGCGCTGTGCCTGTGTACAGCCCTTGCCCATTTTTCCTTCTGCCCTCTCTACAGCTCACTGGTTTCTGGGTTCTAAACCTTTTCAGATTATATGAATTGCGTGTATCCTTTCCTCACTTTCAACTTCTCTTTTCTCTTTATTTCCACTGTCTTTTCAAATGAGTATTTTCACCTAACTGGGGCCAAACTAATTAGTCTTTTCTTTATAGTTTTGGGCACATATATTTCATTTTAAAATATTTTCCTACTCTGATGACATCAAGATATTTTTCTACAATTCTTTCCAAATGTTAGAGTATTTTTTATTTTATTATTTTTTTGCGTTTGGATTATTGGTACTCCAGAAAGTCATCCACTTCTCTCCATGTTGAAAGTTCATGTTCACAGGCACCATTCAAGGTTCTGTCTCTCCTTCAGTGCATTGTGACTTTTCTCTATGCACAGTTCAGATGCTCCAGGCTGCTTCCTGGTTCTCATTCTTTTCCTAGGATACACTTGGTAGTATTTACCTTTAGGCTTTAAGATGTTTGATTGACTGCCATTCACTGTGTATACTGTGGGATTCACAGAGACAGTTTCACATGGTTCGGCCATATCAATCCCTCTGTATGTTCTCCTTTTCCCCTCCCAACTTCATGGTCCACAGTTCCTTTCTTCATCCCAAGTAACCTTGCTTTTAACTTTCCTTCACATACATGCACTCACACGTGCATACACATACACTTCATGTATAAGAGAGAACATGTCTATCTTTCTGAGTGTCACATTTCACTTAATGTGACACTGTCTGACTGCTTTTTCTTTATGGCTGACTGAAAGGCAATTGTGTGTCTACACCACATTTCCTTTAACTATTCCTCAGTTCTTGGATACCTAGGCTGACTCCATACCTTGGATACTGCGACTAATGCTGCAATAACCATAGATACACATTTATCTCTGTGGCATGTTTACATAGAGCCCTTTTGTCATATATCAAAAGTGGCTTAGCTGCGTTATAGGGCATTTCCTTTCTCAGTTTCCTTGAGAAACCAGCTTTCCAAGTGGCTGCACCAGTGTGCACTCCCACCAGCAGCCCATGAAGTCCCTTTTCCCCGTATTCTCGACAGTGTTTGGTGTTACTTGGGTTTTAGTGATGGTTACTGTGATGGGGTGAAATGCAATCTCTGTCATTCTGATGTACTTTTCTCTGATGTCTGAAGATGGAGGACACCTTTTTCATGCTTATTGATTATTCTTCGTCTTTTGAGAATGGTCTGCTCATTTTATTTCTCAATTTATTAATTTAATTATTTGGTTTGGGATGGCATTTTTGAGTTCTTAAAATATATTCTCAGTCTCCATCTTTTGTAAGATGTGGAGCTAGCAAGGGTTAATTTTACCAGTCTGTATCCAGTCTCTTTTCTCAGTTGCTTGTTTCCTCTGTGGTGCAGAAGCTTTTTAATTTTATGGGATATGATCCCATTAGCCAATGATTAATATCACTTCCTGAGCTGTTGGCGTCCTTGCTATGCTTGTGCCTTGTAGTGGTTTCCTCTAACACTTTCAGAGGATGGGGTCTCAGAATAAGTCCTGGTTCTGGTTTGAATTGATTTTTGTACTGTGCACGGAATTTCATTAGTGTCTATTAGTTTTCCCAGAATCAATTGATGAAGAGTCCAATCTATCTTATCTCCACTGTATGCTTTGGAATCTCTGCCAAAAATCAGGTCACTGGAGCTGCATGAGTTAGTATCAGGGTCCTCTATCTTATTCCATTGGTCCACATGTCTGTTTCTGTGGAGTTTTTGTTATGTTGGCTCTGTGGTCGAATTTGAAATCAGATATAGTGATAACCTGAGCATTGTTCTTTCCAGAATAGTTTTTGGTAATCCAGGGTCTATTGTGTTTCCATATTAATTTTACATTTTTCCTCCATGAAGAATGTCATTGGAGTTTTAAAGATTTGCTTTTAATTGTGTATACACATGTATGTACGTGTGTGTGTGTGTGTACATGAATGCAGATGTTCTTGGAAGCTATAAGCATCAGGTTTCCTGAAGCAGGAGTTACAGAGGGTTGGGAGCTGCCTGGTGTGGGTTTTGGGAACTGCACTCACATATTCTGGTAGTGGAGTAATGGACTCCTTTTTCTTTGTTTGTTTTTAAGAGACAGGGTTTCTCTGTGTAGCACTGGCTGTCCTGGAACTCACTCTACAGACGAGGCTGGTCTTAAACATCTCCCAAGTGCTGGGGTTAAAGGCATGTACCACCACCTCCTGGCAGAGTGTGGACTCTTAACTGCTGAACCATCTATCAAGCCCCATGGTGTTGGAATGTTGTTGGTAATGCAATGAAGCTATAGACCACTTTGGTAATATAAGTATTTTCATAATATGAATTCTGCCTTTCCACAAGCATGGGAGGTCATTCCAACTTCTAGGCTTTACAGTTTCTTTCTTTGTGTTTTAAAGCGTTCATCCTTGAGGTCTTTCCCCTTAGTTAGGTTTATTCCTAGGTATTTTTGAAGCTATCATAAAAGAGATTTTATTCCTGATACCTCTTTTTGTTATTGGTATATAGGAGAGAGAGAGAGAGAGAGAGAGAGAGAGAGAGAGAGAGAGAGAGAG
>LOJH01019496.1:10338-21637 GCA_001685095.1 Ellobius talpinus | reverse complement strand
TCTCTGGGATTGTGATTTGTAGGCTGTTTTTTTGTTGTTGTTGTTTTGTTTTTGCTTTATGTTTAAAAACTACTTATGAGTGAGTACATGTGCTAATTGTCTTTCTGGGTCTGGGTCTGGGTTACTTCACCCAAGATGATGTTTTCTAGCTCCATCCATTTGCCTGCAAAAGTGAATTAGTTTTTTCGGCCTTCATCGGCCTTACTATTTTTGATGGAAAAATTAAATGCTTGTTTTTTCACAGGAGGCCCTAGGTATGATCACTACCAAATGCATATGTCCTGCATGCTCCGCCCCAGTACCAGCTTTTCCTTTCCATATAAGTTTTTGCCATTTTATTTCTTATTCTTTTTTGTTTGTTTTGTTTTTCGAGACAGGGTTTCTCTGTGTATCCCTGACTGTCCTGGAACTCACTCTATAGACCAGGTTGGCCTTGAATTTAGAGATCTGCCTCCGTCAGATTAAAGGTGTGGGCCACCATGCTGAGCTAAGATATAATTCTTATTCACTAAGTATAGGGTTCAGCGAGTACAATTATTACTACAGTCATTGATAATATTTCCATCGTTGATGGCCGTTAGCACCTACTCCCCACTTTCTCCAACTTTCACAATCCTAGGCAGTTGGTGACTTGCTTTCTACCTCTGTAGATATACCTGTGGTTACAAATTTAAAACTGAAGCCAGGTGTAATGACAACATGCCTTTAATCCCAGCACTCAGGATAAAGTACTCATGGAGGGCAGAAAAGGAACTGGAATTAGAGTCTCCTGGAACTGGAGTTACAGGGGGCTGTGAGCCATCCAATGTGGGGGCTGAGAGCTGAATCTGAGTCCTCTGCAAGAGCGAAAGTGATCTTAACTGCTGAGCCATCTCTCAACTCCATTTAGCATTTTTAATTGTATGTACCATTTATATCCTTGTGCAACCGCTGCCACCATACGTCTTCATAAATCATCTTTCTGAACTTACAGTCTCCTCCATTTTCTCCTGAGTTCCTGGTAACCAGCATTCTCCCTTCCTGCTGTGCAACTGACAATCCTAGCCACTCCTTATAATTGCATCCACACAGTATTTGTCCTTTTGTGACTGGTTCATTTTACTTAGCAAAATGTCTTCAAGGATCAGCCATGGTAAAGCACAAATTACAATGAGATCTTTTGGGGGCAGGGTCTCACTATGTAGCTCAGGATGGTCTGAAGCTTGTGGTCTTCCTGAGCTAACCTTCTGAGTGCTCGGATTACAGGTGTGCACCACCACGCCTGGCTTCTATGTCTTTTTAGTGCTTAATGAGGTTATTTTATATAGATGTACCATATTTGTTTCTGTTCTGCCCATGCAGTGGACATCAGGGTTTATACTTTCTGGCAGTTGTGACAGATACCACTGTCTTAGAGTTGTTATTGCTGTGGTGAAACACCATGACCAAAAGCAAGATGGTGAGGAAATGATTTATTTCACTTATGCCTCCACATTACAGTTCATCATCAAAGGATATCAGGGCAGGAACTCAAACAAGGCAAAAACCTGGAGGCAGGAGCTGATGCAGAAGCCATGGAGGTGTGCTGCTTACTTGTTCCCCATGGCTTCCTCAGCCTGCTTTCTTATAGAACCCAGGATCACCTGCCAAGGGATGGCATCAGTCACAATGGATAGCATCAGCCACAATGGACTGGGACCTCTCCCATCAATCACTAATTAAGAAAATGCCCTACAGGCTTTCCTACAGCCTGATCTTATGAAGGCATTGCCTCAATTGGAGTTCCTTTCTCTCAGATGGCTCTAGTCTATGTCAAATTGACATAAAATTAGCCAGCACAGCCACCATGAACACTGATGAGCTAGTTTGTGTATAGAAAATGCCTTCATTTCCCTTGGGTACATCATTAAGAGTAGGATTGCAGAACTATGCTTGGCCTTTTTTCTTTAGTGTGTTTATTTCTATTTTGAGTCTTAAAGAGATTATTAAGTCTAACAATAAGAGCCTTTTATGGCCTCAAAGATTTTTATGTATTAATTTGTTTAAAAACAAAACCCACCTCCTTTTCTGGCATACCCTTGGTACCTGTTGCCCAGATTGTTTTTCAGAGTTGTGAAATTCATGTCACCTTAAAGCATAATATGGTTCACTGTGATCTTCCCAGACGTGGACAGTATTCTGTTGAAGATACATGCTAATTTCAATATAAGTGTTTAATTTCACTGTTTTGACTTGGATTTTTTTGTTGCTGACTGATTTTCCTCTGTAGATGAGACCTCTGTAGATGAATAACATTTGAGCTAATATCTGTTTATTCCCTGGATGATGGCACAGGTACCTTGGAGTGTTGCTGATGCGGTGACAGTGGCACCCAGTTCTGAAGAGCAGCTCTTTGTAGGAGTTAAAGCACTCTGGCTCGGATGAGCACAGCAGGCATTAGCCCCTGGTAACTTCTGGAAGGCTTCTCCTGGCTTGGAATTTCATAATGGCTCTATGAGGCAGAAAGTAAACTTTCCTTTTCAGTATTGTTCATGGCAATGTTTGTGGCCCCTGGCTGTCTTATAGTGTTGGTTGGTCCCTGGCTAGCAGAGTTAAGGCTTCTCTGCCCACTCCCTAGGTGGGCATCAGGGCAGGTACTCTGTTCTTTTACTTGGAGGCTTCACAGAAAGCCTTGGAGACATCAAGGCCTTTTTCTCTTGAATTCCATTTTTCTTCTAATCCAGTCCCTAAATACACAAAATGTGGTTCATAGGAGCTGAGTATTTAGCTCAGTTGCAGGGTGCTTGTCTAAGACACTCAGTGCTTTGACTTTAATCCCCAGTGAAGCATGTGTGCACGCACGCATGCACGTGTACACACACACACGCACACACACACACATCAATCTGTGTTCAAAACATCTGTAATAGTTAAAAAACTGATATATCTCCATATGATGGGATATTTGGGACTAAGGCTCAGTGGTAGTGTGCTTGACTGGCTTGTGTTGATCGCCACACACACACATGCACACACACAGATTGTGGTTCATGGGCTAGAGAGATGGCTCAGTCATTAAAGGCTAGGCTCACAACCAAAAATTGTGGTTCATATTTATTGCATCCTACTATACTGTTTCATGTTTGTGTCACTAGTTTGCTTAGTGTACCCTGAGGAGGTGTTCCTATTGTTCCCACTTTTCAATGACTAAACTGATTTGGAGAGCGTGTGAAGTGTGCACTGCGTCACAGTGAGCCCAATGGCATCTGAGTCTGTCAGATTAGAAAGCATGCCCTCAACCAGTGTGCTTTCTTAGCCCCTTACTTCACTAAGCAGTCACAGTGACCTGTCCCTGCTTCTGTACTTGTCCTGAAAGGAACAAAAGTATTCTCAAGAGACATTTGTACCTCTTTCTTTGGCTATCAGGAATAGCAAGCTGGAGAAAGAAAAGGCTTGCTTGTGCAGCTAGAGGAAGAACTGGGCGCATTTCTGATAACTTGTCAGACCACTTTGCAGAAAAGAAGCCAAGATACAATGGCCAGATCACCCTTGATAAGGACTGCTTAGCTGGATATGCCTTCTGCTCTGTTTAAACCCAAACTCAAGGTAGGACTGTGCAGCTGGACCTCTTTATTGGTCCCTCTTCCCAATGCGCCCACACTGAATAAATCTCCCTTCTCTGCTTTTCACTATTATTTATCTCTATAATTGACCTATCAAGGATCGCTAGATGAGCCTGGCTTGATAGGGCTGCGGGGTCCCCGCTCTGACCCTCACTCCAGTAACACTTTCTACTTACAGTCTGTATGGTACAGCCACCAAGCTGTTCCCAGAGTGGTTTGTCAAGGCACTCCTATTGAAAATCCCAGAGTGCAGAAAGTGAAAAAACTCCCTGACTGCTCTGCTCCCCAGTACCCGTCCTCTAAATTCCGCTCTTCCACCTTTATGTGCACCTCCTCTCCCTCTGTTGTCACTGCTGATCATCCCTCATCTTTTGTACTACTAGTGTACTCTTGTGCACACCCCATGCTGACACCTGTTCCTCATATCCCAGCTCTCTGCTCACAGGTCTGTGATCTGCTAAACTCCCTGAGGGCAAAGGCTCCATCTTGCTATTCCCATCACAGCCTAACAGTGTCTGGCAGGAAGAGGCCTCTTGGTTTCATATATTTTGTTGGTTTGTTGTGTGGTGCTGGGCTGAACCTAGGCCGTCTGTATGTCAGGCAAGCATTCTACCCCTGGGCTCTGCACTAGCCCTTCAGCTCATGTTTTTGATGTAAACCAGAAGTACCTAGGTGGCCTTTCGTATTTTCCTTCCCCAAGGAATAGTACTCCTGACTCCCCTGAACGGAGACTGTGATTAGGATATCTGGTGTCTTCCCTTAAAGAGCTGTGCCCACTGGAGGCACGCGGGTGAGGTATCTAGGCCTGAGAGATACTCTGAAGAAAAAAATTGGTAGCCAAGTAGCCTGCAGAGGAAAGAGAAGCAGAAAAGATGTCTGGGATGTCTCCCATTCCCACACCAAGCCAGAGCTCATTGTTGTTAAACTGTAAGAAAAGTACAGGGTCCCAGAGGACTTTTATTTCTCAGTCAACGGGAGAGAGCAGCCTATTTGGCTGGGACAAACCATCAACCTTCTTCCAGCGGCCCCTCCTCCTGTGGTAGCTGGTGGTGGCCACAGCATGTTTCCATCCCAGCCCTCCCCAGCTCCCTTCTGTTCTCATTTACTCCACACAAAACATATTCCATTAAGTACAAAGAAGGGAACACATCAGACTAGTGACTGCACCTGGAGAACATACCCCACATGCATTTTAAATCTGTGGATTCTCCTTAAGGGAATTCCAGTTAAAAAAGAACTTGGGTCAGCAGCCTTGGGCCTGTGTGGCTAACAAGCTCCTATTTTCTCTGTTGTTGGGCTGGCCTGAAGGGCCTCTTTGTTTGGGGTAGGGGTGGATGTGATGCCCTAATGAGGCCCTGTGGAATCCTGGCTCTCACACAGCAGCCTGCGGGATGGAACTCTCCAGGCAGGAAAGCAAGTTGGTGAGTTTGTGGGTTTGTCAGGCTTTAAAGAACACAGAACAGTGTTAAAAGAGTGAAAACTGACTGGAGTATTATATTCTGGGTTGAATGCAGCACAGAAAGGACACAGAGCAAAGGCTGAAGATATCTGGGTAGTGTCTGGAGTTTAGCTAATAGTACTACACTGTGTTCCCTTGGGAGTTCTGACAGATGCACAGTGATTATATAACATGCCAACGTGGGAGGAAACTGAGATGGGAATTCAGGGCTGTTGGTACAACTTTTCAATAAGTCAGATATTCCTTCAAAGTAGAAAGGTTATTTATTACTAAAGAAGAAAGGACAGGGCAGTCCAGCATGCCCTCTGCACTTCTTTATATGTGATCTTGAGCCCTCACCTGCAGAATTAGGAAGGCTGCTGTAGGCCAAGGGTCCAGGCAGTTCTGCTTTTTTACCCCTGCTGTTCTTTGGGGACAGGTTGCATTACAAGGCCAGGCCCACCAGAAGGATGTGGATCCTGTGGTTACTGGAAGCTCCTACCTCCTGCTGTGCACCATGGGACTGGTGACTTCTTAGGTTTCCTTTTCTTCACTTGTTAGAGGTTGCAAACCTGACTGGAAAGGAAGGGAGAGTAAACACCTAATGGATATGAACAGCTGATGAGAGAGCTGAGGATGAGCCCAGTGGTCACACAGTTGCTCAGCGTGGGTCATGTACCAGGTCACATCCCAGTGTTCCAGACTGAAGTGTGTGCTTGATAAGCAGCAGTTTTCATCCTCTCTCCTGTCTCTGTGTGAAGGGATGAGTGTGCGTTGAGGGTGAGAGGCTTCCTGGGACAGGGATGGGGGGAGGCGGGGGCAGTCCATCTGTGGGAACTAGCAGCAACACTGCTCCTCCTTTCCCACCTCCTGCCCACTTCCAAGGCTTGTGATACAGCTCTTTTTACTAGCAGGTTCTAAATGCTTTAGGGCTTTAAATATTTAGATTCATTTTCAATTTTGTGCTGTGGTTGCTCTTTCACCCTAAAGATGAAACAAGCCAAGTTTTGAGGCTTCTTCTTGCTAAGGGAGCTCTTTATATGTTTTGCATCATGAGCCCTTCCTGCTCAGAAAACCTGAAATATGAAAGGGCTAAAGACATTTATTTGGGAGCTTCGAGGTGCTTGAATCTGGTGAACTGTTTACCTGTAGGTGGCAGTGGTGACACATGAGTGCTGAAGGAGGTATTGAGGGACTGATGCCTTCAGAAAAGTAACCATAATAACAGGCCCATGGTATGCCTGTGGAGGAGGGGTTCGGGGGGGTGTCTGACAGGTGTTTTCTCTATAGTATTTCGTTTCCCTTCAGGCAATCCTGTGAAAGAAATCTGTTGTTACTGCATTTTACAGATGCAGGAAAGGTCTTGTGACTGACTACCCTGGGGTATCCCTGTCATGGGAAGGACCAAGATTGCAGAGTCTGAGTTCACTACTCTCCAAGGCTGACACTGTGATACACAAACGAGCACATTTCTTCTGCCCTGCACTACCTAGTGCCTGCTGGCCACTCAGGACCCGCCACCTGGGGCCTCTGCAGAAGTTGAGTGAACACTTCTCTTTCAAGGGTCCTGGTAGTTTAAGACTAGCCTCTTTTTTTATGCAGGAGAAGGGGTGGGATGGGAATTGTGGACAGGCTCTCTATGTAGCCTAAGCTGATCTTGAACTTGTGATCCTCTTGCCTCAGCCTCCCAGTGCTGGTATTATAGGTGTGTGCCACCATGTGCAGCGATGTCAGCCACTTAAAGACACAAAGAAACCCTCCTTCCCCTCAACTTCAAGTCTAGGTAGGGGCAGAGAATGTGCTCATGAGCCAGTAAGAAAGGAAGAACTTCTCACAACATAGAATTGCCTGGAAAGCTCCATGGCTGTCCCTTGAGGTGCTGTGGCCCATCAGAAGGCTCTAGGGAGGTGGGGGCTCTGTAGTGACGAGGCTGGAGCAAGGAGCCTAGGTCAAAGGTGAGCCTGGATCCTCATGTCATTGCTGCTTTCACCTCCAGCAGACACTCTGCTTTCCTGTGGACTGGAGTCGAGCTGAGCCTGATTTGTGGGCTCTTATGGTGTGGTTGTGTTTATTGAAGTCTGGAGGCAAAAATTGCTCATTCTTTCAATTTCTATTCAAGAATTGGAAATGCTGGCCAGGATAGGTAAGGACCAAAAAGAAACAGAAGCCATCCAAATGGGAAGGAAATAAACGGCAGGTTCACAGATACTGGAAGGTTCAGGGCCCCTGCCATGGTAGCCATCAATACATGAAAGATGAAATCTGTCCTTCTCCAAGGGTCTTTCTGTGATCAAGGCATCAGTGAGTTTCTGAGGAGACATCAGAGTGGTCCATAGCACCCATGGGACACAGGACCTTTCCTGTCATCTCTGCCAGAGAGCCCAAGGATGGCAGGGATAGTAAAATTGCTGTGGAGGTTGACAGCCAGAGGAAGGTGATTGTGAAGAGCCACAGCCTAGCCTTCACATTTCTTTTCTTGGGAGAGAGCAGAATTTTCCCAGTAGTGGCAGTTCTTTACAATTAGATGAGTCTACAAGCAGGCTTTTAACCAAGTAGTGCTTGACTTGTCATTGGAAAACACCTCAGCAGTGAACTTTTACATCTCAAGACAATACTGACATTTTTTGAACTGTCGAAGCTAGTAAATTGGATTTTATTCTGTCACATATTTTTAAATTTTATTTTTATTATGTTGGTTTATTTGTGTTTGATGGCAGAGGATAGCTTGTAGGAGTCTGTTCTGTCTACCATGTGGGTCCCAGGGATCAATTAGATCTTCAAGCTTGGTAGCAAGCACCTTTACTTAGTGAGCCATATCACCAATCCTCTGTCACATATATTAAAGGAAAGTACACTGCCAAACATTTTCCCTCCCTCTGGCAGCTGCTTCAATATCCTTGGGGGCTATTTTTATATAAATAGAGTTTTTGAAATGTATGTGTTTATGTATACTCTGTGTGTGTGAACATGGGAATGTGTGTGCCACACTGTGCATATAGAGGCCAGAGGACCATTTTCAGGAGCTGGTTTTCTTCTTCCATTTTGTTGAGGCAGTCTCCTGTGTTTCTGTCATGCTGATTACTCCAGACCAGCTGACCTGCAAGCCTCTGCATTTCTGCCCGCTCCTCTGTGTCTGCCTTCCATCCTGTTGTAGGAGTGTTAACCCCAAAATGAGATTTGGCAGGGGTGTGGGGATTTGTATGCTGTGAACTACAAAATATTGCTGCAAGAAGCCAAGCATGGTTTTGTGCACAAATACTCAAGAGGCTATGGGAGAATTGCTTGAGCCAAAATGAAGGTTGTGTGCTTGGTAAGAAATAATTTTCATTCTCTTCTGTTTTTCTACTTAAAGGGATGAGTGTTTGTTCCTTGAAGATTTGAGATCAGTAGCTTTGAGGGCAAGAGGCTGCTGTGGGGACTAACCATAGCACTGTGCCACCTCTCCCACATCTTGTCCACTTCCAAGGGCCAAGAAGTACAGCTGCTTTTACTAGCGGTCCTAAATTCTATAGAGCGGTGCTGCAGCCCTTTAACCCTTCATGTTGTGGTGACCCCAACCATAAAATTATTTTCATTGCTACTTCATAATTGTTATTTTGCTACTGTTATGAGTTGTAATATAAATATCTGATATGCAGGATATCTGATATGTGATTCCTGTGTAAGGGTCATCTGTCTCCCCTAAAGGATTTGCGACCCACAGGTTTAGAACCACTGCTCTAGGGGTTTAACTATTTAGATTCATAAAAAAAAATTGTGCTGTTGTTGCTCTTTTACTCTAAGGAGAACCAAGCCAAGTTTAGGGACTTCTTCCTGCTAAGGGAGCTCTTTATGGAGTTGCCTGGATATGCCTGGGCAGCGTATCAAGACTGTCTTAGAATGTCCAGACTACACATACATAGACACACACTGTTGAAAGATATTAAAGACAAAAATAAGTGGACAGATAATTTTTATTAAATGGAGGGGAAGACAATATAAAGATATTAATGAGTCTGGTGGTGATGGCACATGCCTTTAATCCCAGTACTCAGGAGGCAGAGGCCAGCAGATCTCTGAGTTCAAGGCCAGTCTGGTCTACAGAGCAAGTTCCAGTATATCCAGGGCTATACAGCCCAAAAAGGTCTATAAAGGTGGTGAAATCTCTATTAAATGCCACTCATATTTTCTGTAAAAGTAGAAAAAAAATCTAACCTAAAATTCCCATGAACTCTGAAGGAACCAGCAAATAGCCAAAAGAACCAAGTTGGAAGATGCACATTTTGTGATTCCAAAATTACTAAAAAACTAAGATAATCAAAATAGCGTAGGTATAAAATAGCATAGACAAATGGCTAAGTAAAGCCCAGAAACAATTCCTCTCATAATATGATCAATATATTTTCAGCAAAGGTACCAAAATTATTTAGTTGGGGAAGAATCATGTTTTTTAATGGTACTGGGGAAAAAATGGATACACACATAATAATAAAGTTGGCCTTTATCTTATACCATATACAGAAATTAACTCCAGATAGATCAAATTCCTAAACAAAAAAATATATAAATTGAGCTGGGTGGTGGTGGCGTACACCTTTAATCCAGCACTCGGGAGACAGAGGTAGGCAGTCTCTGAGATTGAGGCCAGCCTGGTCTACAGAGCTAGTTCCAAGACAGCCAGAGCTACACAGTGAGACCCTGTCTTGAGAAAAACAAAAAATATTTTTTATAAAAAAATAAAGTAAAAATAAAAACAAAAAAAACCAAATGCCCCCCACCCAAAAAAAAGAGTATAAATTGTAAGTCTTAGAAGAATACAGGAGAAAAATCATATTGATTTAACAAGTATTTCTTGGGTATGACACCAAGAATTCAAACAACAAAAAAAGTAAATAAATGTGACTTGATCAAAATGAAAAAATTTTTGATTATGGGTGGTGGTGTACAATTATAATCCCAGCACTCAGAGGTAAGGGTTAGGGGATCCCAAGTTCTAGGCCAGCCTATGCTATACAGTGAGATCCTGTCTCAAAAAACAAAAACAAAACCTTTTATGTGTTAAAGAACATTTTCAAAAGAAAGAAAAGACAGCCTTCAAAATTGGAGGCAATATTTGGAAGGAATATATCTGATAATGAATTAATATTTAGAATATGTAAAGAAACTCCAAAACTGAACCACAGAAAAACACCAAACTACACAATTAAAAGAAATGGGCAAAGAACTTTAATAGATGCCTCTCCAAAGAAGATGCACAAATGGCTGGTAACTGTGTTTACACGAACAGATGTTCAACATCACAAATTGGCAGGGAAATGCAAATCTAAACTCAGGATTCTGCTTCACATTTGCTAGGATTGCAGGACCGATCTCATTCTGCTTCAAAGGCCTGGTGTTTACTCTGTGTTGTCCATCTGCTAACAAAACCCAGGTTTGGATGTGGTGGTGTTGATCTTAGATGACTACCTCAGTTTCCACCTTTTAAACAAAACTTTCCTTTAATCCACACCTACTGTGCTAGTTTCTTGGTCAGTTTGACACAAATAGAGTCATTGGAGGAGAGGGAACCCACAGATCAGGCATTTTCTTAATTAGTGATTGATGAGGGAGGGCCCAGTTCACTGTGGGTGGGTAGGTGGGCCTGGATATAAGAAAGCAGGCTGAGCAAGCCATGAGGAGCAAACCAGTAATCAGTGTTCTTCCATGACGTTTGCTTCAGCTCCTGCCTCTAGGTTCCTGCCTCAAGTTCCTGTTTCAACTTCCCTCAGTGGTGGAGTGTGACCTGAAAGATATAAGCTAAAATAAACCTTTTTCCGCAAGTTGGTGTTGAACACTGTTTTATCTCAGCAATAGAAATCAAACTAAGATATGTACTGGTACTCAAATGATAGATAAGTGGCCCCTGTATAAATAGGAAGTGGACTTGTTTTTTATATAGTGTTAGAATTCTCACATCCAAGTCAAAGGTGTACTTACTAGCAGTGAAAGTACATTTGCACAGATATATTTGCCTGTTCCTAAAACGTTTGTACAGCTGTATTCACTGGACTACAAAGAGTAATTGTTTTGTGAAGCTGCAAAACAATTCCACACCAGTTAAGAATTATGGATAATAAAAAGGGTTATTTATTTAAGGGGAAAAACTTACAGATCACCGTCCCAAACAACAGTCCTCTCGTAGCAAACAAGCAGCCAGAACGAGAGCCAGAAGCAAGAGAGTGAGCGCACATGGTTCCCACTGCTTTTTAAGGTATAAGAGACCACGCCCCAGTGGGCTGGTATCTTAAAGGCTATTGGCTGA
>LOJH01019495.1:10258-21196 GCA_001685095.1 Ellobius talpinus | reverse complement strand
AAAGCATCCTTCTGAGCAGAAGCACGAAGTCCCTGGCACAGGGATTCTGCATAAGCCATAACAGATAAGGAAGAAAGGAAAAGAAAGACAAACCAAGTAAAGCGTGGCTAGGAACTCATTGATCGAGGAGAAGGCTAGTCAGACAGCGTTAGTCTGCCGACTGCCGAGAATCCACTGGGGGCATTGCTCCGAGAAGCTCTTGCCCCTCACCTAACGTCGATTCCTACCATAGAGACATTCTGTCACACAGGTGCGGGCGTGGGCGTGGCACTGGATGAATGAAAATGGAGACAGGTGTCCATATGACCTCACTGGGGCCTGGCTTAGCCACAGTTACTCAAGCATGAACACCATGGCTCAATGGTCAATAAGACCTGTGCCCTCTAGGTAGGGCTTATACTAGCCCTAGAGGTTTCTAGTTTTGATACACTAATTTTAGATAGTGTGTGTGTGTGTGTATATGTGTGTGTGTTTATGTGTGTTAATGGTAGGATGGTGAATTCTGGGCCCTTCTCCAGGAATGCCATATTCTTGTTTGGTCTGATGATAATTTTCCCCATCAGCTTAATCCTAACATACAGCAGTTAAAACACTTGAAGTCACTGTACCATAAACTATGGTTAAACTTATCCATGGAATTATACTATAAATAGGGTCATCAAAATTTCTCTAGGCAAATTCAAATGCCTGGTGAGAGCCTATGGGAAGCCCAATACATCAGGGGCTTCCTCATGTCTTTGAGAAGTGAACGGATCTAATTGTGTGGCTTGTAGAAAGAACCAGAGGGTTGAGAATTTGGGATGAAAGCTGTGCTTCTGAGAGTTGAGAGGAATGGGGGGATGGGAATGGGTCACTGGTAAACCTGGCATTGCCTTGGCGGAAGCTTTCATTGTTTTACCTCCACCGAAGCCGGAGATGAGTATGGAGCCATGGACCTAGAGCATGCTGACAGAGAAAAGGAGCTGGAGAATGGAAGTGGGGAGAATACCTGCTTTTAAATGCTCCGTGGAGTGAAAAACTTACAGAAAGAGGCAAAACAGCTGTAATGGGGGTGGGGCTGTCAAAGGTGGAGATGTGGGGTCTTTTCCAAGCAAAGAAGAAAGACACAAAGGCAAGAGTCAAAGACTCCTCTCCTCACATTAATCTGCTCTGGCTCAATCCTAGCTCTCTGTCTCGCTCTCAGCAGATGGAGTCTCCATGGGATGTAGGGAGCTCTCAGCGGATGGAGTCTCCATGGTATGTAGGGAGCTCTCAGCCGATGGAGTCTCCATGGGATGTAGGGATTAACCTGGCGGTTCCCATTCTTCCTCCCTCATGTGGCTGCTAACTCTTCCTTCTAGATGCTTTTCCCTTCTCTCACTGCCATTAGGCGTATGCCAAGCTTCTGAGCTTTCGCTGGCTCTTCACAGAAGAGAAAGAAAGAGGCAGGGAAAGCCTTCACTTTACTAATAAAGAGATTTTTGTGAAGCAAAACTTGACCGAGTCTTCCGCTTAAAATTTTAGTATTTCCCTGTTGTGCTTCAGGCACATATGGAAGACTCTAGACAAGCTGTTTGAGAGCCCATGCCCCTCTCTTGCCCTTTCCATACATGGTCCCCACAGATTGGCCCAAGTCCTGCACTTTACCACAGGTGGCCCTGTATTGTTTGCGCCTCAGGTTGCTGCTTCCTTGCCTGGTAGGTGTCACCTTCATGATCCCTTTTCCACTTGACACTTTCTTCCACATCCTTTTCATCTTATCTCAGCTGTCCTTCCTTGTCCTAGCAGAGGAAAGGAAATACCTCTAGGGCCTTGCTGTGACTTCATGGAGCTCTTATCTTTGCTTGTGAGCTGCCTCCCTAGCCACAAGTCAAGATCTAATCTTTCCTCCTTGTCTTTTCAGAGCAGAAGCACAGGTGCTTAACATTTTTTTCACCCCATAAATGAATGATGTTTCAAGACAGCAGTGACCAGACTCCAAAAGGTTTAGAAAGCTGAAGGGCTGGAAATGGTCCTAATATAAGGGTTAGAATACCATCAGTGACCACTGTAGGAAGGAACTGTTTTAGGCAGCTGCAGGATGATATTGTCTTGTGATGTGTCAGAGTGTTAGCCTGGAGGAAGTAAAAGCAGTTGAATTTTGGATACAGTTTGCCAAGGAACATGAAAGCAATGGTAATAAACCAGAAGGTTTCGTTTTTCTGACTTTTATTTTGAGACACAGTCTAGCTAGCTATAGCCCAAATGGCTAGCCTTGCCCAGACTAGATCATGATTGTCCTGCCTCGGCCTACTAAGTGCTAGGATTATAAGCATGTGCCACTACACCCTGCCCTGTTTTTCCATTTGTAATATTCAAGAGAAAGAGATAATTATGCATAGAATTAAATCGGCTGTTTTCATGACATTGTTACTATTTGCATGTAGTATGTTGCTGTAGAGACAAATCCGGCAATAGAGGAGGACTCTTTGGAGATAAAAGTCAAGAGGTGTAGGCTAACAGGGTGAAGATCACTGGGAAACTGGAGTGAGGGACACAAAGTGAACAATCAATGGAATGGCATTGCTGAAGGAAAATCTAGCAATAGGTAGGAACCAAGGGGTGGGAGGGGGGTTCTGAGAAATGGAGAAGGGCTCTCTTCCCCTCCTGGTCTTCTAGCAAATCCCAGGAAAGAGGACCAGTGAAAGCCTGGGAAATAGGACTGGAGCTGCAGAGTGGCCGGAGAAGCTTGCTGGGAATGTCGTAGGCAGAACAAGGAAAGGTGAAATGGAGTAAAAGACAAGAGGACTTTCCCAGTCCAGTGGAAAACGGTGGAGAAATAGTGTGAGATGCCAGCAGGACCTGGGACTCCTAGCAAATGCGACCCATAAACAACTCTAAAAGGAAGGTGACATGATAAACTCTCACTGGATACCTTTTCTCCAGGAAAATGATTGCGTTTCCTCCCCCGCTCCCCGTTCCTTCAAAATTACCACCATGGAGAAAATCCACTGAGCTCCAGTCTGAGCAACTTAAGCTTGTACGATCACATGTAGGCTGATGAACTTGAGACTGCATTAAAGGTTTTATCTCACCTTTGTAGGAAGTTAGCGCGTAATTGCTGTATGTTATCTCTCAGTGCTGGTCCTATGAGAAGTTTGCCAACTTGTTATTGATAACCTCTGCGTGTAAGTTCAATGGAAACCACACAGATGCAGCTGTCTGTTCAGAAAATATTTTTCTTCTCTTCTGATAATTTTTTCCTCACCGTAATATCTGAGAGAAACCCACACACTTAGAATACATCTAAGCCACTGTTCACAGTAATATGGATGTAATCCCAGGTATGTTTCTGAAACCATGCATCTGCCAGAGGCTCAGTTTGAGCACTGAGATAAGAAGGTGTTGGCCTTGGACAGATCTTGTTAGCTTTACCAGTTGACACTGAATTGGTCTTGACATTGCTCCAGAGGCGTCTACCATTGTCATTTTGGTCTGATAGTCAATGACATACCACTGACTTCATGAACTAAAAAGACACCTTACACGTAATGATCTGTTTATTGTTGCATATAAAGGATAGTTGACTCAATGTGATTGTAGCATCATGGGATGGTGCATTTGAAGGCTCTCTAAATAGATAAGACTCCTGGCATGCAAGCTCGCCAAAGCAAAATGAATGAATGAGTGCGTGAATGAATGAATGGCTTGGTTGTCCTTCAAACATCTCAGAAAAGGAAGCAAACATTGGCTTGCTCTTCAACTCCGCAGCGATGCCATGGCCATACTAGGAAGCCGAACGCTGATAACTTACTTCCTGGGTATTTCTGCCCTTGTGTTTGAGCTTACCCCAATGCCATGCCCAGAGTCACACACCCAGCATAAAAATGACGGTCATTTCTAGGGCACATAATTGAACATTAATACTCAGTGACACTGTTGAAGGAATGATATGTCAACCTGACAGGGCCTGTGTGCTTACATCTGCTGATTGGCGGAGGACACAGGCCCCTGTGCCAGGATCAGACCCCAGGCCCAGCTGCAGAAGGGCCAGGATGACATAGCCATTGATCAGGAGCAGCCATCTTCAGCAAAGATGGTACCTGCAAAATTCACTGTGCCCGGCCACACAGGTCGGCTGACAGTAAAAATAAAACCACGAGTAGCGTCTCAGACTTTCGCTATTTTCTCACCATAGTTTTCAGTGGCTAACATGTCCTTCCCATATGTTTCTCTTTTTATTTCTGCTAGCTCTATATTCTGAATAAATGGGGGCATCATGGATGAAAGGGAGGTTCTGAGGTGGTGTGTCTTTTGTTTCTGTGGAAACTCATTTTGATGAGTTTCTGGTTTCCTGATTCACCACAGAGAGGTGGCATAGTGAAGAAATCAAGCAAGAATTAAACTGAAGTTACTAACTGTGATTTATTTTTTCAATTCTCAACAAAAATATTAAACGCTGTAGGCAGAATTCTGAACAAAGGGAAAAGAAATCTATGCAATGATTTCCTTATCCTTGAGATCTTATCTTGAGTAAGCTGAGCCTGCTGCTCCAGCATTTCCACAGTGAACACATCACTTCTCACTTCTCGTTCACTCTGAGGAGGGACACCTGGAGCCATTGCTGGGGCTTTTGGATGCTCACCCATAGCTGGGTCTTCTTAAAACAGGGTGAATGTTTCTGGTGGTAGTTACTCAGTGTGGGCTTCTGCTGTGTAAAATGTCTAAAATAGGGCCCCTGAGAGTGTCCATTATCACATACTGGTTAACATCACAGACTCTCAAAATCCCAGTTGCACTGGAGCCACACACAAAAAAAAAGCTTTCATCTGTAAAATCTAGTTTCTCTTTGTTATTAAAATAAATGAAGCCATTAAACAAAATATATGCACGTGGTGGTTGAGCTCATTGTTGGCATCATCAAGATGATGGATTCCCCATACTTTAGAATAAGGACTATTTAAGAAGATTTGATATGAGATACAGAATCAAAATGTGGTTTGTGAAAATGGAGGTTTTGTGAAATTTTGACACAATATTAATTTTTCTCTTTAGTTTTATGCATATGTATAATTTTTCAAATTATATTTATTATGTGTGTGTGTGTGTGTGTGTGAGTGGGTATGTGAGTGTGTGTACAACTTTCTGGAATCCCTTTTCTCCTTTCACCATGTGTACTGGGGATCAAATTCTGGTCGCCAGGCTTGGCAACAGGCTTCTTTACCCACTGAGCCATCTCACTGGCTCATCTATTGTTTTCTTCTTTATAGATTTATCTGAACCCCTTTAAGACAACAACATAATCATCATCAACAAAAAGATTTTGCCTAAAAGGGATAAAATAAAAAAAACAGAAACAAATGATAGTGTTTCCTCATCAACCAGGCATCCAAATGTGTTAATTACAACTATTGATGAGCTCATGTTGTAAATGGACTGGGATTAAGATAACTGCAAATCCTTCATTTCCAAAGGTGTGTTTTTAATTGTGATGGAGTTTGCTTGGCATTCAAAGATGAGTTCTTGTTGGAACCCAGGCCAAAGGATTTTCTGCTCCTCTTTCTTGAGAGCATATTTTTTCTGCCAAATGTGGCATTCATCCTTTGCCAAGGAAGGTAACTGAATGGCCACTTCTGACTTACAGCCACCAAAAAGGCCAAGGCTTGCAGTCTCCAAGTCTAGGGAGCCAGAACCTGCTTCCTGCCCTGGATGGGCCTGAGTAATGACTCAGTATCTCCCCAGAGACTTGATGGCTTGGAAGATTTTCTTGGTACCTCTGTCAGTCCCAGATGGCGATGGAGGCACTCACAGGAATGTGTGTGCAACTCCTGAAGGCCACTGGAGCATCCTGGCTCATCTGTTTGAAGCCTGGCCTCATCTGTTTTACTGCTTCCCCCCGACACACCTTGCCTTTCAGTGTTTTCTCTTTTACACTTTTTTTTGGTAAGGATACATTAATTATTAATTTACCTCTGTGAGGCTCACATGAGTTCAGGAGGAGACAGAGCTGAGTCTAAAGCACCGAATAAAGGGGTAATGTACTTTCCTTCCGGCAGAGCCAGTGGTCATCTGTGGAAAATGTAAATGCTTTACCTAGGTTTGTTTTGAGACAGGGTCTCACTATGTAGTTCTGTCCGTCCTCTGCCTCCCGAGTGCTGGCGGGTACCACTGTGCCTGGCTGAGGTTCTTTTGTTTTGTCTTTTGAGAAAGGGTTTCTCTGTGTAGCCTTGGTTGTTCTGGAACTCCCTTTGTAGATCAGATTGGCTTTAAACTCGGAGATCTGCCTGCCTCTGCCTCCCTGGCGGTGGCATTAAAGGTGTGTGCTACCATACCCTGCCTTGCTAAGATCTTGTACAAATCATTGCATGATGGTCGTGGCCAGTCCTGAAGACATCCCGACCTGTGTGTAGCCCTGCATTAGCACACTAACAGGTTGACCTCAGAGCCTACGCTGGCTATAGTCTGGAGATGAGTTTGTCCAGGTGGAGAGATTAGTGACAGGAGTTGCTAATTACATGTTCAGAAGAACTAATTTCCCCTTTTCCTCAGACACTTTTTGAGAGGATTCTGGCCTGGGTATTTGTCTCCTCACGTAAATAGTGATATTTCCTCACCAAGAAAACATTAAAACCCAACTTAATACAGGTAAAAAGCCTTTACCACAATTAACTAGTCAGACCCTTCCCCAGCAAAGCATACTGGTTTGTGTTACACTTTAAGTATTTTTCGTAGATTAGCCTCATTTGATTACCACCAGGTTCGTTTTCTTTGTTTTGTAGATGAGGCCGTGAGGCTACTAGAACTCAAATACTTTCATAAGTCCCTGTAACCAGGGACGGGAAAGAGGGCTCAGCGGTTAAGAGCTCTTGTTGAACTACAGAGGACTCAGGTTCGATTTCCAGCACCCACATGGTTCACCACCATCTGTCACTTCAGCTCCTCGGGATCCATTGCCCTTTTCTGAACTCTGCAGGCACAGAGCATGCCTGTGGTACGTACACATACATGCAGGCAAAATGCTCACACATAAAAGAAACATGAACAAATCCTTGCAAAGCTTTTTTAAAAGACCATACAGTCAGCACGAGTCCTAAACCTCAGCTATCCAATGCAATACCCTTAACTGAAGGTCTTGAAATCATTCTGAAGTATTGTCTTTTGACTTACCATTTACAAGTGTGTAACCACATCATTGGCGCATCATGGATTTAATGACCGTTCTCCTGTCTCTACACCCAGGCCTGAATCCTCTCAGAACGGGACTGAGGAAGAGGGGAAATTAGCCCCTTTGGCTATGTAATTAGCAACCCGTGTCACTAATGAGATAGCAGAGAAAGATGCCTTAAACAGATCAAGGCTGTGTCTAGTTGCTTCATCATGTAAAGGTACTGATTTCCGTGGTCCTGTTTTAGAAAGGGCAAATGCTGCCTTGTCCAACCTCATACCATCGCCTCTGAGCTGAGTTGCGCAGCTTGCTCGGGACGATGGCAGCCCTTTTAAAAGCTGTTCTGCTCTCTTCAGGCCCAGTCTACTTCATTCTAAGCATAGAGCAATACATGCTTGGCTCACAGTTGCCTCCGACAGACAGGGCTACGGTGGTGTTTTTACTTTATCATTAACAAGGTAAACTTTGAGCTTCAGTGGAGGGTAAATGAAGAGGCCTAGAGCCCAGGAGACACACACTAGCTGCTCGCTGTGGGGTTCATTTTCACTCTTGAACTGTGGGTGTCACGTCATGTGACTTTCTGCACTCACTAGGTAACTGTGAGATGCAGATTGATAAATATATGAAAAATTCACAGGTATAAAGTATTATATAAATATAGGAATCACATAAGCTGAAAGCCACAGTGTTCTAATTTTATAAAGAAGCCAGAATTTAAATTAACTTTCTTATCATCACTTTTGCCAATTTTCTGTGATTATCCCATTGATGACCAGTCCAATACTGTCTTTCACCCATCGAAGACGTTCCACAAACGATAAACTTGCAGAAATCACTTCTGCTCCAGTCCTGCCCAGTCCAGTTAGACTGAGTAACTAAAAACGCAGAATTTGATAAATAAATACTAGGGACTTGTCATCTCTTCTGTAACCTGTGGAGAGAGATGGCGAGTGGCCATCAGGAAGGACTTGTGAAAGAGAATTCAGAAGGAGAAAGGTGATCTTGGTGCCAAAACAAAGTTTCAAGACAGTCTGTGGGCTTGCTCGCTTTTCTTAAGGGAAAACTCTCTTTGGTTTGATTGCAAGGTAAGGGTTTTGCTGTTAAATGAAGTATGGTGGAAAATAACCTCTGAAATGAAAACCTGAAGTGTCTGTTTCAGAGAATAAAACTAATTAAGTAGCTCAGGCCACACTGGGTAAAGGGGGAAGCATTTCCGTAAAGGGGGAATCATTTCCGTGAGACTTGGCTTAGTAGAGGTAACCTGCATTTGCAATCCGGACTTAGGTCTGGATGCTATTCTGCCAGGCATATGTTGAATTGATAATGCCCGTGTGTTAAAGAATTCTGGTGGTTTCTTTTGCCTCTCTCACAGCTTATAAAAATGCAAGCAGACCCATCTAATGAATATTAATGGTGGTAATGTCTCGATAACTATGAAGGCCGCTGGATCTTTGGAGTTGAGATGTAGCAGCCGGGGAGGAATTTCTGTGGCTTTATTTAATACAAATTTACAGACTTTTAAAGAATAAACATCATTTAATATTTTAGTATCTGTATTCCAAGGTAGAGATTTCGGTGAAATAAAAAGCTTAATCTCCCCCCCCACCACACACATACACAACACTTTACTCACCAAGGTCTTCATTTTAAGAGACAGGAAACTGTTAGCTAAAAAAGAAATTAACTTAATCCCCCCTCATTAAGTTCCAGTCTTTTTTTGTTACTTAGAGACAAGTTATAATTATACCACAGCAGTGCAAAGCATGTTGTACACATTGATACACAAAAGAACTCCAGTTGTCAAGGGGGCAGCAAAAGAAAATGAGAACATTGAAAAACACTGATGGTTTTTTTTTTCCTGTAAACCTTTCCTAGCCCTTGGAGCTACCCTTCATTTGGGCGCTTGAATTCATTAACTGCAAAAATTCTACACATGTGATTTTAGGAAAAGTCAGTTCCCTGACCAGATAACAACTTCCCACTGAAGGTGATAAGCACAGCCCAGTAGGACAATGCCTGAACCTCCATGCATCCCGTTCTACAGTGGGGGAGGGGGGAAGGAGGGAGGGCACTTTGCCTTTAAGTTGATATCTTTTCCATGTAACTTTTAATAAGCACACAGTAAATCTCAGCTGTGTTCTCTCTCTCTGCCTCCCACTCTCTCTTCCTCTCTCTGTCTTCTTCCCTCCCTTCCCGACTCCACCCTCTTTCTCCCCCCCCACTAAGACTCTCATTGTGAAAAAAATTTTTTTAGATTTTAGCTTTCCAGAGCGGGGCGGTCATTAGAATGTCGTCTGCTAGCCTCTCCCGTTATTCGTCATCTTTATGGGTGTTCTCTACTTTTTCATTGCACCTTTAATGGTAAGCTTGGTCAGGAGAGGTGAGAGGAAATGTACGCACACTTAGCTCTGAGATCTGCTTCACAGCGTCTGGTCTGCGAGCTGGGCTTCGGTCCACGTCCCTGTAGATTTTAATGTCCCCACAGACTGCTGGCAGCCTGCTTCCAGCTGGGGCAGGCATGATGCAGTGAATTGCTTTTGAATGTTCTTTACTCAAATAGGCAGTAATTACAAGCTTAAAGAGGTTTAGTGGTCCAGTAAACTACATAATCACCCCTGAATTAGCCTGGGCTCATCAGTTGCAGTCCAGCAAGCTCAAGTCTGCTGTTTGTATGCAGCCTTGATCACATAGCAACCTGATCAGCAGGTGTGGAACAGCCAGAGTCCCCCATAAACACAACTGTCTACTGGGGACAATGATCTCTAATGAGATGAGGCTACACCATCACTGTAATTTAAGTGGGAAAATTAGCACTAGAGAATGAGCACCAGTTCCAGGGGTCTTGAGTCATATTGGGAACAGCACGAATTCTCCATTGCTTTCTCCTCCTCTCTGCCTTTCTTCAGAAACCTGCTTGCCAAATGTACTGTCTTGCCCTTGCACTCTGTTCTTTATACAAGGAGGTGTGTTTTCTTCCCCCTGAATATTTAATGCTGGATAGGAGCATCGATACAGGCAATAATGAGAACTCATTCCAGAATGGTCTGGTAGTATTTCATCCTCCTTGGCTTTTCCCTTACAGTTTCAGAACCCTTTTGCTTTGCTTTTTAAAGTGGGAAGGTGTTCCTCGAGCCGGTGATTGGGCCGTTTTTAGTGGGCCTGCTCTCTGAAATAGCAGAGATCAGCAAAGACAGTGGGAGAAGGGTTCTTAGTTTATTAGCGTTTATAGAATGACTCAGTCATGAACTTTCTTTTGGAAGGAAGGCTCAGTGCGCTATGCTGCTGTTTTCTGAGTTTGTTGAAGGGCAGCTCTAGGAAGAGGCTTAGTGGAGAGTGCTTCCTTTGTCTTCTCTTCTGCCCTCTGCTGCTCTCAGCACTGCTTGGATTGAGAACTTGGATTTCATCACTTCCCAGGTTTGCAATAAACAAGCCCACTGACAACCTAGAGTGGATCTGAGACACTAAGGGGGAAATGATCTAACTATGTGGCTGACTCTTGGGTCAAATCCAAACTTCACTTTTTTTAACAAACAAATTAGATTCTATGCCTGTAAGTATTATCCACAGAGTAAGGATTAGGGAAATAAAAGTTAAAGTGGTCAAAACTTACAGTTTTGGGAGTAATATAGCTGAGCAAGAAAGATGAGTGCTTGTTGAAGTGGGACAGCTGATTTTCTTGACATTTATCTGCAGGAATCTACTAATAAAAGCCAGGTATGCACCCGGCATAGTGGTGCCTGTCTTTAATCCCAAAATTTAGAAGGCAGAGGCAGAGGCAGAGGCAGAGGCAGAGGCAGAGGCAGAGGCAGAGGCAG
>LOJH01019494.1:0-17762 GCA_001685095.1 Ellobius talpinus | reverse complement strand
GAGAGAGAGAGAGAGAGAGAGAGAGAGAGAGAGAGAGAGAGAGAGATTCAAAAGAGAAAAACACACTTTTGGGAGATCCAGGAAAAATGTTGTTTGAAGTAAGACTCCTTCCTGTGTCTCTCTTACGCTCACTTAGCTAGGCTTATGAGCAATCCGTTGCCATGGTTTAAGGCCAGCATGTTTTGTCATAGCCAGCAGCCTCTGCCATACACTGATGCAGTGGGGGAGTTGTCTGGTTTGATCCCACCCTGATGCTGCTGTTTTGGTTAATACCCTACTCTGGTCATGACCCAAACCTGCCTGGGGTCTCCTCCGAAGAACTACTAGGAACACTGTTACTCTATCAAGATCATAAATAACTAAAAGGATCAACTCAGTTTTGACCATGGATTTGAGACATGTATACAGATCAAATGGAAGTCACTCTATGTTAGAAACATCATGGTGAACCAATCTATCCATCATCATCAATGAAATATGTATAGATCCATTACTCTGTGGGCTCTATCACATCTACCACGCTTACAATTCAATAATTTCAGAAATGAAATCAGCCCAGAGGAAGCTAAACTATCAATCACACAAATCAAAACAAAACCCCAAACCCTACTAATATACCAAGAAGCTGTGAGAATGGATTAAGTGTGGACTACAAAGGTCACCAGACTTCAGATGCATAGCAGGCCCAGAGGCAGAAGTAGAGTTGGATAGCTATGTATTGATAGTAGACACTCCAGCTTTTAACAGACCATCTTCAAAGTTATAATGGAAACCCTGAGGCTGGCTAGCCACTGCAGACAGCTGTGGCAACTGTGGTACCTACAACATGTCGGCAGACTGAAAGTGGGTCAAATTCTCTTCAGTTACCTCCCTGAGTGTGGATCTCAAAACCTGGCGTTAGAATCCCTAAGATCTCTCTAGGCCTGAGAAATCAAAATAGTTGAACATGACAAGAGGATCTGCGCCTTTAGCCAGCCAATCAACATAATTCCCAAAGCGTAAGAACCACACTGCCAATAATTTTTCAGTTCTGAAATTGGTTTAAAAATAAAATTATTGTTACTACTTCATAACTGTAATTTTGCTACTGTTATGAACTATAATGTACATATCTGTGTTTTCCGATGGTCTAAAGCGAGCTTTATGGGACTGTCCTGACCCACAGGTTGAGAACCGCTGCTCTAGCCAATCTAAGCACCTGAGCTGACATCTACACTCACCCAACAATAAGAAAACATGGATTTCACCTGTCACTTCTGAGGTGTATGGCTGTGCTGCACTAAGTGATGTGAGCAGGACTTCTATAGGTAGAGCCTCTTAGTCAGTAATGATGGCCCACACCTATAATCCTATCACCAAGTAGGCACTCAAATTTGGGGCCACTCTGGGCATTCAGGGAAGCAAGCTTCCCTCAATAAACAAAATGAAAGCTAATTACCAGCCCACCACCATCACCTGAGCACTTGTTTAAACTGCATTGCCTACGAGCTCTTGGAGGAGGGGGGAGATAATGGAATAAATGTGCTACAGGGGTTGAAGTGGGGAAGCTGTCTAGGGAAGGAAAGGGACCAGGCAAAGAAGGGTGGGATGTGAGGAGGATGGTGGGGTGGGGGCAATTAGACAGAAGAATAATGATACATTTGAAAAACAATCATAATGAAATCCATTACTTTGTATGCTAACCAAAAAGGTCACATTTTAAAACTGTGTCCCTACTGAACGCAAATCCTCTGATCCCACCCTAGACACACTGAGTTAGAAATTCTGGAAAGAGGTCAGCAACCTATATCTTCACAAGTCTTCCGTGAGATTTTGACACAGCTGAAGTCTGGAACCAGTGGGTTATGCTATTGATAGTATGATCCACAATGGTTGATCAACAAATGTAGCATCACTTGCACAGGCTTACAGAACAATCCCTAATAATATTACCTTAGGGATACCACCCTGGATCCCAGGGCTCTATGATTCACTTTACATCTCAGAGCAATGCTGAGATTAAAAAAAAGCAGCAGTACTATCTTGCTGTGGAATAATCCTTCGATACACTGTATAAATTATGCTGTCATCAGTTTAATAAACAAGCTGACTGGCCAATAGCTGAGCAGAATAAGGTTAGGTAGAAATGTCAAACTGAGAATGCTGGGAGGAAGAGGGACAGAATCAGGAGTCTCAAGCACATGCAGAGAGAAGCAAGATGAGCATGCCATGCTGAGAAAAGGTACCAAGTCACATGGCAAAACATAGGTTTAAAAATATGGATTAATTTAAATGTAAGAGTTAGCTAGTAATAAGCCTGAGCTATTGGCCAAGCATTTATAATTAATATTTAGCCTCTGTGTGGTTACTTGGAAGCAGCCTGAGGGAGAGGAACTTCTGCCTACACTATCCGGCCTTATAGATAAGGAGATTCAAGTCAGGGCAGGGCAGGTACAAATTAACCCTACCCAAGGACCTGGAGCCCACTCACTGAAAACCTCATGCAATCAGAGACTTAATTCCAAGTAATTAAACATTACCAGCCCACACTATTTTCTTTTCTCCACAACCCAGAGAGATACTGCTGACAGGAGGAGTGAAACTCACTTTCTTTGTATGGAGTCCATTGGTACTCACCTCCAAGTGACTATTTCTAAGACCACCATAAACTGTGGTGATAAACCGAAAAGGGATTTTAAAATCACTAGGAGTCATATTTAGTTTCAAAGCTGCCCAGACACAGACAACTGCCTCAAATTAGAAAACAGGCTGAGTGCAAGAAGTTTACTTAAGGGTGGAGGGTTGGAACTCACATTGTGTCTTTCTAGGACTTGGTGTGAAGATAGTGGCTAAAAACCCCATGTCAAGCCACAAAATCCTATCAGCAAAAGGCAGAGGCAGGAGGACCAGCTTCCTATCAGTTACACAACATGAGAACAAAGCCCACATTATTTAGCATCCTGAACCTCAGTTTCTTCACCCATAGTCACAATACTCACCTTGAAGGATGGCTGGGAGGATCAAATGACAACGTACATAGTCTAGCATACCAACGACACTCAATAAATGAATGGTTCCAGAAAGACTAAGGATAAAGAAGTAAGGTGATAAGTTCCCAGGTGGTAGTATGAGCATCTACTGTTCCCCTCTGCTTTGGACTTGCTTCAGCTATCAGCTCAACAGTCACTTCTTTGGGAACTTTCTGTAGCCCCCTGAACAGGGTCAGACATCTCCAGTATGTGTTTCAGTGGTCTCTACTACTTCCTCATCAAAACTCACAGTGATTTTGATTTGACTTTTACTGACTTAATGTCTGTCTTTCCTACAAGCATTAAGACTCGTGAATTACACAAGTAATGTGTTTTCTCTCTGGCATTTTGCCCTATGCCTGGAACACAGCAAACACTCAAGTGTTTGTAGATTGAATCATACAAATTCCTAGCTGCACTAGGAAGGATAAAGACAAAAGGAAGTCATATGTGCACACAGCTCACAAGTCAGAGGTCTGTGACTCAGGGCTACCTGGAGCACACAGAACTTTTTCTGTACCAATAAAATCTGTTTAGAGCTAGGAAGATAGCAAGCACAATGGGTGCACACCAACCCAGATCTTGGTCTGCTCACAAGGTTTGCATTAAATGAAATGAAGATGGTGCAGGTTGCCATAAAAGTTTCAAGATTATTGCAGCCCTCCCTATATCAGTCCTGGCACAGCCAGAAGCCTGCACCAAGCCATGGAAAATAATGCTGCAAAATGTGACTACTGAGTGCCGACATGCACCAGAAACAGTCCTACGAGACCTTCAAAACCTGTTGAGATGGGCAGTCACCATGCTAGAGAAAAGGAAACTGAAACTCGGGGAGCTTAAGCCAATGTTTACAAGCAAAGTAAATAAGTAGCACAGCCAGGAACTAGAACCCAAAGGAGCTGAATGCAAAGAACCCGGGACACACTCAGCTACAGATCACCCAATGGGATTTAAGCCTTTGTAGAAACGGGACAATTCCAGTTTGGGTTCTTCCACTGCTCTGTGACCCAGGGTAAGTCGCCTCACCACACCAGGTTCTGGGGACACTCCCTCCCCACTGATGTAAGAGCACAGCACATGACCAGTTCCAAAGAGACTCAGCACTGCTGAGCCCACGGAGTGCTTACCAGTCAAAACCTATCAGGAAATGACATCTGCCTGGCCAGGGACCCAGCCACGCAGTTGCTAAGCTCTCACCCAAACTGCAGCTTATGAGAAGCTCTGAACTTTTTCAAAATGACAGAGGCCAACAAACTGTTTACGAGGCCCCCTGAAACTGGCCTGGAGCTTGAAACGAGTCAACAATAAACAACAAGGAAAAGGAGTGATTACATACATCTAAATAAATCCAAACCCCCCTTCTACGCCGGGAAGTTGAAGATAAACACGGTAAAAGGAACATGTATCCGGCCCCTAACCTCCTTGAGCTGACACCGATCAGCAATTACCTCTGCTGCACAACCCGCTCTGGGGCATGCCCAACATCTACACAACTGTGAAGGGCAGTCTTCCAATGCCAGGACCATCCGACAACTAGGCCTCCCTAGTTTCATCCCCTGCATTGCTGGACAGAGCTGGAATTTACAGTCCCTTCCACAAAGCCTTACAAGGTCAAAAACGTTCACGTTGTGTAATTCCTATGATGAAAAGCCTGTGGAGCAGTCCAGACTAAATGGCCAATACAAATGACACTACAGAATCCCAACAGCCAAAACGTAGAGTCAGCAACGGGATGGGCAGAACTTGAGCCTTTGAGCCTGCTGCTGGCCTGACTTCAGCCGCACACACGCCTACTCCTGTACTGGTTCCTAGGCCCCGCCAGTTCCCACCAAGAATGTGCAGCCACCCCCAGCACCCTGCCCTATTGCCCCAGCACCATAATAGGGGACAGAAAAAAGCTGGCAGTTGTGTGAGGATGACCCGAGCCTTCGCACTCCACAAAGCCCACGGCAACTCTAATAGGTACAGCAAGGCATGGGGGAAATAGCCAAAGACATACTGCAAATTGGATCATCAAAAACATAGAGGGAAGAAAAGGACTATCCATCTTAATTTTTAAACATCAAACCTAGCAGCACATAAAACATTCCCGGGGCAAGAAAGTAGGGAAAATCAGGAGTAATAAGGAGGAAGAAAAGGAAAGGGAGAGGCAGTGTAAAGAGCAAGGCCCTGCTCAAGGACCCCCATCCTAAAGCTGCCACACTATTGCTCTGCACCCCTACTCCTAACCAAGGCCCTGCAAAAATGAGGCCTGAGCCAGGAGGTGGTGGCACATGCCTTTAATCCCAGCACTCAGGAGGCAGAGGCAGGTGGATCTCTTGAGTTCAAGGCCAGCTTGGTCTATAGAGTGAGTTCTAGGACAGGCTTCAAAGCTACACAGAGAAACCCTGACTCAAAAAACAAAAACAAAACAAACATGAGACCTGAAATTCTACCCTAAATATCAAGCAGAAAAGACACAGCAGAGCCGGGCAGTGGTGGCACACGCCTTTGATCCTAGCACCTGAGAGGCAGAAGCAGGCGGATCACTGAGTTTGTGGCCAGCCTAGTCTATAGAGTGAATTCCAGGACAGCCAGAGCTACACTGAGAAACCCTATCTCGAAAAAACAAAAACAAAAAAGCAAGACTGAGAATAAATCTAATCTATTAGATCCAAAGCCACAGATCTCCAAATGAGGAAAGGGGTGGCCATGGCAGCTAAAATAAATCCAACAGGCATTCATGCTGTGGCTAAAATGGACACTTCTACAAAAAGATACCTCAAGTGTCTTTATATAACCAATTTACACTGAGTCCCACTTACTCTGCAATATATGGCTCCTGTTCTACTAACATCCTGAGTTCAATTACCTCAGTGATAACTATTAAAGATAAGAGTGTACACGCCTACTACATGCCATACCCAATGAACTATGTACCAGATTCCCTTCACTTGGCCCACCGTTTCCCCAGTCCTCAAATAGCCATGTGGGTTAAGAATGGAGAAAAATGACAGAAGAGCACACCATCCGTCAGACACAGTGAACAACTGAAGGCAGAGGTGACACCAACCCCAATCTAGCAACAACCTCATCATCACGGAGACCTGCAAACCGCCATCATCCTCTCTCAAGTGGCTTCTGAGTGGCTATTCCCAGCCTTCAGGCCTTCCTCATGAAGGCAGAAATCTTTCCCTGATGTCACCTTGCTTCTCTTCACCAATAAAACAAAAATCTGAAATTAAAGAAGACCTGAGAGGAGTAGGAAAAAGAATGAAATGACATCACTCACTCCCAAAAGCCAACTACAAACAAATCCCATGAGTCCCCACACTCTGATGACTTCAGGTCAATACTCGGAATCAGGAGGCAAAAGGGACATGTACGAAAAGCTAGAGGAACGTCTACAGGGCCAGAGTTCTTTCTGCATGACACTGAAGACACACAGGAGCCAATTTACAAAGCTGGCACTAATGTATTGTGCGCATGTTTATAGGTCAGACATCTGACTGGTGCTTAAAGACATAAAAGGTTAAATCAATTTTTACAACAAATTTGAGGCCAATTTTATCAGCCCAACTTAAAGATGGGGAGGGGGAAATTTCGCCCCAAGTCACAAATTGAATTAAAGGACAACACAAAAAATATAAATCCAGGACTATCCAACAAGCACACTTCACCTCCTGGTGATGGAGAGGAAGGAGACAAGACCTCAGAATATCTGGATGCCCTATCTTCTGAATGTGGAAATGAATCCTGGGGTAGGAAACCTGCATGCCAGAAATAACATGTGAACAGCTTCTCCATGGCTCTGATAAGGTGGCTCACCTCCTACACCGTTACCTCACATTGCTGCTCTTGAACATTTTTAAAGTTAATCCCTTCCTGCTATGTAAGCCTTCAGTACAAAGGAGCAAAGAGTGGCCCAATCAGACTTCAGGGACAAGAAAACAATCTGCGCCATTTTATTCAAGTTCCATCCTAAGATTTAACTAGAATTTTCAGGTTGCAAAGTGAATACCACTAGGCTCCTCTCAGGGCTGGCTTCCCTATTTCATCCTAGGCCACCATGGATGAAAATAGCATGGTGGAGGTACAGCTCCAAGCAAACTGGCCCAGCAGTGATCTATTATAGCCAAGTTCTGTACCCTAAGCTCCCCACAACTGAGTGCACATGCAGGAGATTTGGAAAAACAGTTACAAGAGGCAATTGACTCTCATTTAGAACAAGAGAAAATAAAACCGCACTTATCAACATTCCTGCCACAGTATTATTTTGGGACATTTCTTTATAGTTATTCATAAATATTTGGCACATGGTTGTGACCACAGCTTATACATAATTTTATTTGTCTTTCTCCTAACTTCTATTGTGGCTTTAAAAAAAATCAAGATTTATAGGTCCCATAGCACCTCACCTGCCAGCCACCCCCTGCCCAGATGAAACAGACCCCTTCCTCATCTATGCTGCCACCCCCTCTGAACACATCTGAGTAACCCCCTTCTGACATACTACTGATTAGGCAATTCAGCAGGCTCTGAAGCACAGCCTGACTATAAGCTTTGGTTATTTCCCTGGTAGTACCGAGACATACGCCAACATGGGCCAAGGTGGAGCAACAGAGCTCTGGCTAATTTGTTTTAGTCATTCTTCCATTTTCTTTTTAAATGTGGTTTCAGTTTTACTGTAGACAAAATATAATTTCTCTCATGCATATTTAACTGATTGTAATAAAAGTTTCTTAGAACTACTATCGACCAACTGTAAAGTCACATAAGCCAGAAAGAACTCTGAGGACCTGAGACATGGATCAATGTACTATTTTAAAACAGGAAAGTGAATGCTCTCAAATTCTACAAATAAATAAGCCCTGACAGCTATAAGCCAATGATGATTCTTGACACAATTACAGAACAAATGATACTGGGGAAAGCCAGGATGAGTACACAAAGACAAAGGCACTAAAAAAAATCACTTTTTCATATAGTGGTTATCACGTTGATAGACCAGGTGAAGTGTCAGAGATTTATATTTCAGCAGTATCTAAAAATATTCTACCATAAGGAGATAGAGTGGCGGCTACTTGGTAAAAGGACTTGCCACGCACACATAGGGACCTGGGTTCAAACACTAGAACTCACATAGAAGCCACGCATGATTAGTGCATGCTTGAAGTCCCAGCACTGGGAGGCAGAAATAGCCAGATCCATGGAGTTTACTCACCCGCCAACATAAACTAATCCACAAGCCCCAGGTACCAGAAGGAGACCCTCTCCCAGGAAACAAGGTGGATTGTTCCTGAAGAACACCACACACACACACACACACACACACAAAACCACATACACAAACATGCATATACACACAACATACATACTTCACCCAGAACTCACTTTTACAAGCTAGAAAAACAAGATAGGGGATAGCCACTTTCACTAATTGTCCCTCCTTTGGGTCAATCACACTTATACATACCCCTCATGAACTTCAGTTTGGCTGGGCTACCCATCTGTTTTCCTACAACCAGGAGTCTGAACACCACGGCCAAAGTCCAGCCCCAGCCCCTCCCTTGTTTTTGTCAAGTTTTATTCTACGACATGTTGTCTCTGGCTACTTGGGTACAACGGTGGAAGAACTGACTACTTACAACAGAGTACAAGGAACTGAACTTCAAGAGAATTGCCCACCTCTGTGAGGAGCTGATCCTCGTGCTTCAGGCAAGAAGGTGGTCTCACTTCCTCTGTTGGTCATCAGCACTGACACGGTTCCTGGCACACTGTAAACATCTAGGGAGTGAATAGGTGATCACTGGCATCACTGTCTGCCAGATGACCAGCAAGTAAAAAGGCTGCTGGCAGCATGACACGGGATTTGATTCTTAGCCACACCCTATCCAGTGTCTCTTTAACAATGACTTGGCTGAAGACACAGGAGGTAGACTTATCAAGACCTCAGGTGGCACAAAAAAGGGCAGAGAAGCTAGTGCTTTAGGTAACAGAGTCAAGATTCAGATGATCTTGAGAGTCTAGCCTGTGGGCCAAACACAAAGCCAACTGAGCAAGTATGGGCTGGGATCCTGTCTCAACTTCCCCAAATCCACAGACTAACACAGTGTGGCAAGGTCCATCAGAGCCCACAGTGCAGGTAACACAATCTCTTCCAGCAGTGAAAGTAGGACAGTGTACAGCTCACAAAACCCAGTACCGGTCCCTCACTATCCAATCACAGATGGGGGTCTCCGCTCAGAACACCACACTTTTTAAAGTATTTTTAATAGAACTCCAATCATATGCTTGAAAAGGCACCAGTTCATGATAAGTTCCCCACTCCACTCAGATGCCTAGTTCTCTCTCCTCATCTCATCTTTTTGAGAGATGATCTCACTATGTAGCGCAAGTTGGTGTTCTGCTTGCAGTAATCCTCCTGCATCAACCCATCAAGTGCTAGAACTATAGTCATATACCACTATACTCAGCTAAAATGAGTCATAATTCCTAAGTGATAAGCATATATGTGTCATTTTTTTCCTTTTTTGTGGTCTAGGGATTGAACCCAGGGCCTTGTACCTGATAGGCCAGCACTCTACCATTGAAATGCAACCCCCTCAGTCAACATCACCCCTTTCTCAGGGACCCTTTTAGAGGTGCTATATATACTCAAGCAAATATCCGTCCTCTCCCTTTTGGTACACAGTGTACTAAAACTTACAGTTCCAATCCCACAGAGCCTAAGGCTTCACTGCTTTCTGAGTCTGCACAGTTCTCCACTGTATGATGGTTTTATGCTGATGGACTTTGGGTTACTCCCGTTTTTTTGCTACACACACACACACACACATCCTTTCTCAATTACACAGATACTTCTGTAGAAAAAATATCCAGATAAATATTGTCAAAGTGGATGTCACCTTTTAAACAAGAATAAAATAAATGAGTGTTTTTCCAAAAGAGAGGCTAAAAGTTTGGCCCTAGAAGGAAGACCTAAAGTGTAGCGTGGAGAAAAGTGGCTGCGGAGGGGAAAGTGAATATGGCTGGCACCAGTGCACTCAGTCCTGCTGCCGGGCTTGATGCAGAGCTGGAAGTGTCTGTCATCATCCCAGTGACATCACAACTACCCCGGGAAAAGTATCATCAGCCTTTCATTATGCAGGTATGAAACCCAGGTCACAGTACTCTTGCCAAGGCTCAGGAGCAGAAAGAAAGAACCTACACTCAAACCAAGCCAGGTTAGCCCTACAGTCCATGTACATCACCCTACAACCCTGTCTCCTCCTGGCTGCGCCCTGGGGTCACAGTGGCATTCACAGACTTGTCTGCATCAATGCTGCCCAGAAACTACCCCAGATTCCCAGTTACCTTTTCAGGTGACATCAGACATACTCTTAACAACTCAACACTCAGGTGACTCCAGTGTGCACAGGTGTTGGTTAATTTTTGTCAACTTGACACAGGCTAGTCAGCTGAGATGAGGAATGAGAAAATAGCTCCATAATATTGGCAGGTAGGCAGGCCTGTGGGGCATTTTCTTGACCGGTTATTGACATTGAAGGGCCTCGCCCACTGTGAGCAGTGCCATGTCCAGGCAGGTGATCCTGGGGTATGTCAGAAAGCAAACTGAGAATACCACAGTCGGACACAATACAGAGATCACCAGAATGGAGCCCAACCCCAAATGAATACATCTGCAGCAAAGCTCTTGCATCCATGGCTCAGGGAACATTGTGGAAGATGGGTAGGAAGATTGTGAGAGCCAGAATACCAAGATGACCACTACGAGACTGCCTCTCCTAGAAATGGCTGTGTAAACAAGACCTGACCAAGGACAACATCAATAACATGGAAGGGGGAAATTTCTCGGAGTTCCCAGCACTAGACAAAGAACTACAGAAAACAAATGACTGCTAAGAGAGGGAAAATTAGCCTCTCCCAGGGATGGACTCCCTAACTGTTTATCCAGTACGAAATGATCATCCCTGAAACCACATATACACAACCAACCAGAACAGACTCATCAACTTGTATTTCTGTATTGGTACCTGTATACATAAACAGATGTAAGAACAACTATCAAAGAGGCTAACTAATTTGAGAGTGAGGGGAGGCAGGAGAGGGGTTGGAGGGAAGAGGCATGGGATGGAGGGGGTGGGGGAGAAAGAGGAGAGAGAAGTGATGCAATTATGCTTTAATTAAAAATGTATTTAGAAAGAAAGTAAAGCAGTGTTCCTCCCTGACTTCTGCTTCAGTTCCTGCCCAGCCTTCCCTTCATGCTGGACTGAGAGCTGTAAGATAAAATCAAGCTTTTCCTCCTGAAGTTGCTTTTGGTCATGGTCTTTATCACAGCAACAGAAACCAAACTAAGACAGCTCACAAGGCTGGGAGCTACTGTTCTAACCTACAGCAGTTCTCTAACTAGGCCAGCTACCAAAAGCACCTACCAAGAGCTTGTAAAACTGATTTGGGGGGCCCCACCCCCCGAGTTTCTGAGTCAGCTGGTCTAGGTGGGGCTGGAGGATCCGCATTTCTTTTAAGTTCCCAGGTGATACTGATGCTTTGGCCCAGGGACCAGGCTAGACTGTAAGAACTACTCCCTAGAAGAAAGAGCTGTCACTACACTTGGTAATTAGCATGTAACATTTTTACAAGGTGTACTGTGCCAATGAACTTGCACTGCAAGTCCAGCAGGAGAACGTGCTCCACAAAATGAGAGGAAACAGACAGGAACATGCATGCAGGGACACACAGACCTGCCCATGGGTGCATACGTGCACATACACATTTAAAAAAAACACAATGAAACTAGGTGCTCAAGAGAAAAGGGAAGAAGGGCTAAATTTAGCTCAGATTAAAGAATTTAGTGGGTTAAGGATGCAACTCAGTTGGTAAAGGGCTTGCCTAACGTGCCCAAAGCCTTAGGTTTATCTCAGCCCCACATAAAATCCAAGCATGGTGGTCAATTTATAATCCCAGCACTCTGAAGGTGGAGGTAGATCAGAAGTTCAAAGTTATCCTCAGCAGTGAAGCAAGATAAGTCAGCCTGAGCTGCAAGAGATCCGAGGATGACCCTGAACTTAATCCTCCTGCCTCCATTTCCCAAGGGCTGGGATTACAGACATATCCAAAAATACTAGGAGAGGCTACACAGCTAAGTGACAGAAATGTCACAAAGCACCTATGCACTCCAAGCCAGTGGGAAGCTGACATCCATCACCTCTAACACTTTCACAAAACCACAATGAGTTTGCGTGTGCTCCAGTAGAGAGCAAGTGCTTTGTAAGTCACTTGCCTCTCGGGGAACTAACCTACCAACAGCTTCATGGCATAACTTACACCAGCTGTACTGCTATGCCTCCGTTTCTCACAGCCCAAAAGGAAGATGCTGTTAGCCAGTTCTTGGGATTATCTGATCAAGTTATTTACTAGCAACTAAGAGCTGTACCAAAGTACTGAAAATGCACACAAGATCTGCCTTTCTCCCGCTGCAGTTCTACACCGCAACTAATCCTTTACCTAACTGTTATTTCCGTGAAAGTCAAACTAGTAAAGAACCAAGGGAAAATTCAAAACCACACTGATCCAACCTTCATGTTCCATGTTTTTACCAGCTAAATAACTAGCATATCATAAAAAAAGCATTCTTGGGCCAGCAAGATGATTCCATGGGTAAAGGAACTCGCCACAAAAGCTAGAGACCTGAGTTCGATGCCAGGGACCGACATAAAGACCCACAAGCCATAGTGTGCATATGTACAAGGGCGCACACACACACACACACTCACACACACACACACACCCCATAGTAGTATTTTATTTTAACGTTAAAGCCATATTTCCAACAGCCATTTGCTGTGTACCTCCTCTGAGCAGAGAACCATGCAGGACCCTGGAGGAAAACAGAAAAGGTTTGCCTCTTTCTTGCCTCTACCACTTTCACAGCTTAAAGACAGCTGTGGATTCCCATCACCCAGGTGACGCCAAGGGGTTCATCACAACTTACTAGCTGGACATTTGTACTTACAGAGCAAGGAAAGTCACAGCACAGAATGACAGAAACAGAGTGAACCAAGACCCACAAGATGGTTCTCAACTGGTAAGACCTAGGACACAAGGTGTTGAAGGCATTTAGGAGATGCCTAAGAGTAATGGATAAGAAACTAGGGAATTCCTGGGCAGCTAGGTAAAGCTGCTTTTCACTTTGTACATTAAAACCATTTCTTCTAATAAGGGACCATTAGGAAGGGTTATTTGTCAATGAACAGTCCCTGCCATTCTAAGGTAAATGGTTTCTAGCTAGCCTTTTGACAAAGACTAAACAGATCCAATAGGCTACTTATATGAATGAGGGGGGAAAAATAAAAGCCACAGAGGTAAAATGATTTGCCCAAGTCAAATCTCCTAAGTTCAAACATAGCTATGATTGAGTATGACTTGACTGTCCCCCACAGTCCAAGGACTAAAAACTTGGACCCGGGGGTGGCAGTACTGAGGAACTAGAACCCTCAAGAGGTGAAACTCAGTTGAAGGAAATTAAGTCAGGAAGACTTCACTCTCAGAAGTGGATTAATCCAAGTCTCACTGGAGTTGGATCATTTCCCAGAGAATGGGCTGTTGTAAAGAGCCAGTCTGGCCCCTCCCTGGCCTCCCACTTCCTGTCACACCATATGACTGTTTTCCTCACGTGCTCCAACCCTTGTGATACCACCCACCACGCAGGCCTCTCCTAAGCTGAGCAGATGCTGGGGGCCATGTTCTTGAGCATCGGGAACTAGGAGCTAAAGAACCCTCTTTGCTCTGTAAAGCACCCAGACTAGACTATTCTGTCACAGTATCAGGAGACAGTATAAGTCGTTAACGTCAGATGCATAAAGATGACTACACAGGGTCTCTTCTGAGGAAGACTGGTAAGCAAATACCACCTGGATCAAATAGAGCTCTTCTGTTGCCAGAGAATTCTGTCCACAGCCCAGTCGCACTATTTCCTAGTCACCCAACTGAGCACCGGCAGGGCCCCGGCTGGACGCCGGCCATCTCTATCACAGACCAGGTCTTCATAAACTTGTTTACCACAGGAATGAGTGCTTTACTTCCCTCTGCCTAGAACGCCTTCCAAGACACTGCTGCACCTGGCACACTTCCCACCCAGCCCAGCTCAGATGCCACCTCCTCCTCCGCCAGGCACAACCAGGCTCTCCCCCCTCCCTCTCCCACTGGGACCCTGCACAGGCCTGGTAGCACTTATCACACCTCTCTGTAATCATCTTGTTTACCTACCAGGCAGCTCCTCAAGGGCAATGACTTCTGCCTGGGAAACCTCAGCCCCAAGCTCAGCTTGCCATGGAACACTTGCACGCCCAATGCTTAGAAGGTGTTAAATGAATGGGACACAGGCAGAAAAATTGAAAGGGAGAGAGTAATCCAGAACCTTACCACAGACACAGACTCAAAACCCTACAAAGCTGTGGATGTGTTTCAGTGGGCGGTGGGGACAGTGCCTATTATGGTATTTCTTTTGCTTGTACCTGAAAAGTCAAGGTATTTTCTCTCCAGGCCAGGATGATCAGACTGGGATCTGCTGCACTTGGGAAAAGTCTCACTATCTATGTCCCCTCTACACACCTGTGAGCCACCGTCCACGCTCAGCTCCCTCCTCCTCACCCTCCCACACCTAGCAAAGGAGTCTCTGGGACTCTGCCAACGACCTGTACTCTCTCTGTGCACTCTACACTGAGCACAGGCACCTATCTCTGCTCATTATACTACCACTAGCTCCCCCGTGGTCCTCTGGCAAGGTGGCAGTCTCCATCCAAGACTCCCCAGAGCTCAGGCCGAGGGAGAGATCCCAAACACGCAGGGCTGGAGAGGAAGATTTCAGACAGAGGATCGTACTGTAAAGAAAGGCCTAAGCCAGACTGTTGCCCTCAGCCAGGTGCGGAGAGCCCGTTCCTCTGGGAAAGTTCCCAGCCAGGGAGAGTGCACTAAGCTTAAAACATGGCAGTGCCAACCCAGTGGCAGGCTTTGCATGGCTCTGTGCAGATGGCGTGGCTGGCTTCACCTCCACCGCTCTGATCCTGATCCCTCTGCCCACTGTGCTGCCAGTCTGGACCCTGCTTTGTAACTGTGGGCACTGTCTTAAGAGGAGAGCCACAGAACTGGGCTCACAGGTAAGCGTCTAGATGCTCTGCCTGCTGCTGCCACGCTGCCCACGTTTATCGCAAGTTTACCCAGTCAGCATGTCTGCTCGCCCTCAGTCAGAACCTTCCATTTCCAGAGCCAACAACCCTTCAGACCTTTCTGAGGGTTTTCCCCCTCCCTTCACATTTTAACTGCCATACAGAAACAAGATTTCCTGACTCTCTCTTGTGTTTATTGTGCTCAGGATATGTTTCCTAATGCCCTGAGAATTATTCTCATGGGGAACATTCAGCTCCTTCGGAAACCTGTGACACTGAAACCCCCTTTCCTGAGTGCCTTCCTTCAGGGGCACAACAAGGCTGGCTACCACTGATAAGCCTTGGACTGCATGGAGAAGCAGCATGGCCAGGAGGCAGGCAGTCTGCCTCCTAAACTGTGAGACACCCTCTGGCCACAGCCATTCTGAGTCTGTTTCCCCATCCATAAAGCACAGACGATGCATCTAACCTAAAAGGTTACTGTGCAGATTTGAAACAATGTATGCCTAGCATATGGGGCACAAGGGCTGGCAGGCTGACCTCCCCTAGGAAGCAGGAACACATAGCACTATCACCGTTTTTCAGGCACAGTCAACTTGGAGCTAGGGGAAATGTGGTAGATTTTATTCTTGCCTCCTGCCGTGAATAATTACAGTCATGGAAGAGAAGAAATGAAGGAGACTGCTTCGACATCACAGGTGTTAAATATGCCTGTTGTCCTGGAGCCAATGCCTCTCTCCCAACCCCCATGTCCACACTGTGGGTTATCTGAGACAAGTCACTAAGGCCCAGTGAGCCTCATTTTCTCAGCTGTACAGCAGAGATAACCTTTCCAGCAACCCTGAGGGCACAGGACATCACAGCAGTTATCCCTGGGTGTGCTCAGCAAAGCACCTGTGCACTGGGTCCTGGTGGGAGTCTTGCCAGCCTGGGATCCTGATTCCCCCTTCCTGACCAAGCCTGTTTGTTAAGGTACTGCTCCTCTTTTACCATGGAATAAAGCCCACTCTACATCTGGCTTCAGAACCCCAGCCCCCTTCTCCACTCCATGGACAAGAAGGGTAATTCCTTCCCAATTAACAATAATTGGCTCAAGAAAGACATGTGACTTAAATCCAGCCTATGATTTAAGGGAAGAGTGTATGGTGTACTTCCAGAAGCTTCCTAACTCCTGACAGAGTGCCAGCATCCATCTGGAGCTTTCAGGCCTGAAGTGCTTGACAGGTTTCTGGAAATGCTGCAGCCCTCAATGCTAATGACAGCAAGATAGGTAGGACCTGGGGACTTGCTGCCCTCACGCAGACACTGAAATGGTCAACTCCAAGGCCCAGCCTGTGTCTGAAGTCAGAAGGGCACAATTCATAGTACAGGCCACAAGAAGCCCCTTATGTCTAAGAAGTAATAGTTTTCCCAGTTGCTAGTCATTCTAGCTTAGGTTTTGTTACCTGAAACTGAAAATACCCAGATACAGCCTGCATAGTCTAGGAAGCATGTGAAAAATGCAGGTTTTTAACATTCCAATAGGGAATGAAACACACAATAAATAAGTACCACAAAGGGTCCTTCTGTCCCCCAAAATTTAGTAACAGCTGACTTCACAGACCACAGAGACTCCAGAGCAGCATCCGGCACACAGGCTGCACTTGAAACATCGACTCAGAACAAACTTCCCAGAGAAAGACCATCCCACCTCCCTACTTCCTGTGAAAGCTATTACAGAAGGAATAGATGCGGGGAATCTGAGCTGTTAAACAAATCTCACCTCTTCCTCCCAGAGGCTGCTTCTGCACAGAATTAGGAAACCAGCTGCTAACATTTGGCCAAAAGCCTTTCCCATGACAACCCAATACTGCTGCTGCATATGAGCCACCAGAGCTGGGGACATCACCTGGACCTGCCTGCCATGCTAACACGGTCCACAGCACGGAAAACCTGTAGCTGTTCTCAAGGCCATACAACTGGTCACCCCATTCTCCCAGTGGCCTTTTTAACTGTATTACAAGGTTAATTTCCTGGACTTGCTATTTCTTACCCTGGAATGATCAGCCCTGTGGCACCAGGAAGCTACAAAGGAAGCTGCTGGGCCACCAGACAGAAGAGCCCAAAGGGATCACAGCCATCTCCCTCATTCCAGAGTGGGGCTGAGCCTGTGGCTCCCCTTCTGCACTGTCAGAATGACAGGGAGTGGGTTTTCTCACAACACAGCTAATGTGTGGAAGGGAGAACAGAGACTTCTTGGGTTGATAAAAGAAGAGGCTAAAGGGAGGGGCGGGCACTAACTCAGAGGGAGCCTTCGAGGACGCCAGTTGACCACACAGACCATGAAGGCCAAGAGCAGTGACGAGCATCTCACCTCTGATTTTCAATGCTAATGCATTTGATTCTAGGTTCATTTAACTAATGTGGACTTTTTTGTAACCCGTTCAAGAAATGCCTGAAAAGTGCTAAATGCAGGAGCTGTAATGACAAGACAGGGAACAGAGCTGAAGGCAACATAAATGTCATAGATCTAACAGCAGAGATAAGGTGGATGTGATAGAAACCAAAGAGCAAGTGCCATCTGATGGAGGAGGGTCATCTGTCTATGTGTTACTTTCATTGGTTAATA